>CAUYON010129882.1:0-36702 GCA_963573935.1 Arctocebus calabarensis | reverse complement strand
AAGTCCTGTGCCCCGTTTGGGGAGGGACATACTAACTAAAACAGGAACTTTACCCTTCTGGAGATCTAGTCATGATCAAAACCCTTCCCTCTAATTCACCTTCCCTGACCCCAACTTGGGAAGACCCCTTTCCTGTTCTCTTGTGTTCTACTGTTAAAGTTATACGAGTCTATTCCTGCATACGTCATTCACGAGTAAAGTCCCAAAACCCTCCATCCTCTACACTGGCAGGCAATGAAGACAGCCAATCACAGACCACCAACACTTATGACCCATCTCCTATGCCTAGGTCAATTTCCTGTGAATTTCCTAGGCCTCAATTCCATGAAAAGAATGTATCCATTCATTGATACATTCATTCACCTTGCCCCTGGTGGAAGGGACTGTATTCATTTGTTTCCTGGCCAAGGAACCCATACACCTATATATACCCTGAGACTAAAGGCCTAAAGGAGGAGATGGGGAAAGATTGGGAAAGAAACGGAGAGAGCTTCTCTCTCCCCGCTAGAATTTTCTCCCTCTATTAGATGCCTTAATGTTTTCTGTATTCTTTTCTTTCTTTTCTGTGAATAAATTCTGTCTTACAAAAATTAAAAAAATAAATAAATAAATAAATAAAAATAAAAACAGGGTTGCATCTATAAGAATCTAACAATTAAAAAATAATAAAAATAAACTCATTCATTTAAAATCTTCAGATAAAAAAAAAAAAAGATGTTACTGTTTCTTTGCTTTGATTTAGAAGAATTTGCTGTTAAACTGGGAGGTCCTGTGTTAGGTACATATATAGTTAGAATTGTTATGTCTTCTTGTTGAACTGTTGCCTTACCATTATGTAACAACGATCTTTATCTTTTTTTGCCATTGTTGATTTAAAGTCTGTTTTATCTGCTATGAGAATGGCTACACTTGCTCATTGTTGGTTTCCATTTATCTGGAATATTTTTTCTATCCCATTATCTTGAATTTGTGTGAGTGCTTGTGGTTTAGATGTGTTTCTTGGAGACAGCAAACACTTAGATGTGCTTTTTCATACATTCAGTCGTCTTTTACATGGGGCACTCAGACCACTCATGTTGAGTGTTAATATTCATATGTAGGATGCTGTTGAAAACATTGGATGGTACCTTGTTTTTCCTCTTTTGCTATTGTTATATAAAGCTATGAGCTATAACTTTGGGGTGTTTTTACATTGGTGGTATCTATTGTGCTGTTGAATGTATAATGTACTTTTGAGCTTTTCTTGTAGAGCAAGTTTGCTTATCAGGGAAATAATTTATTTCTCCTTCATTTATGAAACTGACTTTTCCAGGATACAGAATTCTTGGCTAGCAGTTATTCTGTTTAAGGAGACTCAAGGTAGGACTCCATTCCTTTCTGGCTTGTAAGGTTTCTCTTGAGAAGTCTGTTGTTAGTCTGATGGGTTTTCCTCTGTAAGTGACTTGATGTTTTTGCCTCATGGCTCATAGGAGTTCTTCCATTGTATTGACTTTGTTAGTCTTGTGACTGTATATGCCCTTTTTTGCGATGAGTCTCTCAGATCTTTATTTTCATGTATTTGGGAGTCTAAATCTCTAGCAAGACAAGGGAAGTTTTCCTCAATTATTGTCTTAAACAGGTTTTCTAAGGCATTTTGCTTTTTCTATACTCTTAGGAATGCCTTTGATTCTTACATTTGGCTAATTTACATAATCCTATGTTTCTCATAGGCTTTGTTCATTCCTCTTAATTCTTTGTTTATTTATTTTTTATTTACTAGATTAATTCAAAAGAGTTGTATTCAAGCCCTAAAATTCTCTCTTCTACTTGGTCTAGCCTATTTTGAAACTTTTCACTGTGTTATTTCCCTAAATGAATTTTTCATTTCTAGGAGTTCTATTTTTTTTAAATATATTTATCTAGTTAGCACATTTTTCATTCATTTCCTGAATTAATTTTCTGATTTCTTTGAGTTGGTTTTCCATTTTTTCTTGGATATCATTGAGCTTCCTTATCCATGTTTGAAATTCCTTATCTGTTACTTCATTATTTTCATTTTGTTTAGAGTTAATTGTTAGAAAGCTGGTGTGCCTCTTTAGGGGTGTTCTTTCACTCTGATTTTTCATAATTCTGGAGTTGTTACCCTGATTCTTTCTCATCTGGAGCAGCTGTTGCTTCTTGTTTTTGGATTTTCTTTCGTTTAGATGGGGCATTACTCACTACCTTAAGAGTGTGTCTAGAGTGTATGTTGGATAAGGGCCTTAAGCTTTACTTGTGGATGCTTTGATGGGGGTTAGGGTTCTGGATGGTTGCCTTGGTTACAGACATCCTCAGTGTGATGGTTTTCTCAATTGCTATTTGCTTGTAGGCTGCAGCACTGGTGTACCGTGTGCATGCGAAGATTCCTGTCTCTTGTTGATAGGGGAAGATGGAAGCCTCTGAAATCTCTTCTCTTTCTCCAGCCCTGTGGTCTTCTTAACAATGTGAATTATATTGGAAGGCTCAGTTTAATTGCTAAGTCAGTAGGTGGTGCTTATGGTAAGAGTCAGACACACCCTGTGTAATTGAATCAGTAAATGCTGTAATGGGCTGGACATGTCCTCCCTGTCACTAGATGGCACTTATAGGAAAGAGCTAGCACAGTGTTGGTTTTGAGACCTGTGACAGACGACAGACTCTAGTCCCTCAGTGGAACCACTCCATTGCCCCAAGTGGTGGGCATGGCCCTGGAGCTCACAAGAGACTCTTTATTCTCCACCACAGCAGGTGGAGGAGTGAGACTGGGCAGGGCTGGATTGTCAGGAGTTAAGGGCCTGTACCCAGGCCACTGTGGAAAGTCACCAGGGAGGGGATGAAGCGGCCCTGCCAAGCTGGAAAGTCTGGTCCTAGAGAACAGCCTGTCTGGGATTCACAGTCTGGCTGTCATTTTCACTCTTCTCTCTCCTGCCCTGCCTTGCTGACCTTGCCTTCCAGTGTTTGGAAGCAGGCATAAGCAGAAACCCACATTAGCTGAGCTCATTGGAAAAGGTGTGAAGGCTGGAAGAGTCCCTGTCTAGGATCTTGCCCTGGATTGAGAGCATGGATATCGGTGGGGGAGGGGTATTCCAGCAGTGCACTGTGGCTGGGATCCATACGGCATTATCCTCTTGGTTCTTCCTGTGTGGACTCCCTCACCTTCCAAGATTAGTTCCCCTCCATGCTCCCAAGCAAAACAGTTGAGTCCTAGAGGTACGGGACCTGGCCTGAGGGCCTGTCCCCTGCCCCCTAATTTCAATCATTGTGCCAGGGAGAAGTGTGCTGGCCCCAAGTTGGCCCTGGAGCAGTCAGACTTCCTGTCTCTCCCCTTCAGAGTTTGCCCTGCTTTGCTGGAGCAGCCAGGCAAGCTGCATCAGGGAGAGCCAGTGGCTCACAGTTCCTACAGTCCGTGGCAGATTTTCAAGAGGAATAGTGTGAGTCCACTCTCTGTGGAAGCTTGAAGTAGTGAACTCGCAATCAGGGGCAAGCAGCTGCTCCTGAGACCCCTGGCTCAGTTGTCCCTTGGGGCACCCATGACACTCAGCAGCTGAGAGGGTGGGAGAAGGGGAGGAAAAGTAGGCCTTGGGGTGAAGGAGAGCTGGCACGCTGGTCCCCTGTGGCCACCACTGTCTAGGCAGGAGTTGGGAGATGCTTGTGTAGGGACCAGTGACAAAAAAACTGAAGGGCTGAAGCTCCCTGGGGAGGACAAAGGCACCCAAAGGATGGTGAGTCGTTATGGCACCACCTGCCTTGGCTGTGGTCTGTGGGGGACAGGGGTGGCCCTGAGGGGGCTGGCAGCCTGGTACTTTGTTTACTGGTGACAGAAGCTATTGGGTTCATGAGGGTAGTGAAGCTCTCCAGCAGTTCATGAGTCTGCGGTGTGCCAGAGGTGTTAGGGGAGGAGAAATAAATCCCCCACCTACCTTGTGCTGCCTTTCCCATGTTCCTTAGGCATGATCTCTGCTGAAATCTTGCTGCTTCTGTTCTCCATAGCTTCTGCCTGTGAAATGTCTGGTAGGTTCTGGTAGTTTTCCCTCAGAATTACACCTAAGCTACTTTCTTTTTTTGTCTAAAACATTTCTTTCTTTCTGAGATGATCTGGTCACCAGTGTCTCTTTTCCTGATCTTTTACCTCCAGCAGTAGAAGCTCATTGACTCTAAACATTCCCGTGAAAGTTTAACTATAGGCTCAAGTGTTCTTGGAGATAAAAATGGTTGAAAAACACTGATCTAAGAATTAAGGAAGTCTGCGTTCAGTGCACCTGGGTAACTGATGATACAAGACACCTTCCTTACTCTCATCAAGGGTTTTATTCAAAAAGTTTCTTTGTGAGATGATCTGTCCACCGATATCTGCTTTCCTGACTTTCACCTCCAGCAGTAGAAACTCAGTGAACATAAATTTGTATCATTAATTCTTGAGCAAAAAGATGGCTCTGATGTCTAACAACTATTTTTCCTATGAATGAAGTCCCCATTCTCTTCTTTTATTACAGAAGAAGAGAAAGTTATTATACACACACACACACACACACACACACATATATATATATTTTATTTTGAGACAGAGTCTCACTTTGTCACCCTCATTAGAGTGCAGTGGCATCATAGCTCACAGCAACCTCAAACTCTTAGGCTGAAGTAATCCTCTTGCCTCAACCTCCCAAGTAGCTGGGACTATAGGCACCTGCCATAACGCCTAGATATTTTTAGAGATGGGGGTCTCTCTCTTGCTCAGGCTGGTCTCAAACTCCAGAGCTCAGGCAATTCACCCACCTCGGCCTCTCAAAGGGCTAGGATTACAGGCATGAGCCACTGTGCCTGGTGAAAGTTAAATTTTCATTATGCTTGGGCTAAGCTAGAGAAAACCCAATTAAAAAGTCAAGCTACATAGCTGTCATCTGAGTCAGTTCAGTGTGTCATTTAGCCCATGTCTATATAGCTTCATAGCCAAATTTTAAGCCTATTAAAATATTTAATCACTACTTATTTAAAATATCAGTATAGAAACTAATAAAAAAAAAAAAGGCTACCTTATCAGCCTTTTAGCTTACAGAAAGGTCACACCATAGGAAATCATACCAAATACAGCAGAAGTTTCTGCCTCTTTTCTGAGGCATAATAAAAATAGTGCAGTGCAGCAGGAGATACACATTTAGTTTCTAGAAACTTTCTGTTACAAGTTTGCTAGGATAAATTACAGTAAGAATGACTATTAACTGCCACTTGGAAACAGTAAGGAAGGTGTTCATCATCAGTTACCCAAGGGTACCGAACACAGACCTTAACTCTTAGACCAGTGTTTTTCAACCTTTTTTTTTTTTTAATCTCATGGCACCCTTGAACCCATAGGTAAACTTCCATGGCATACTTAAATTATGTTGATCCAAAAGAAGAGTAAAAAAGAGAATATACTTACTGTGCTTTGAACCTCTTTTGAAAATAATTGATGATCTTTAAAATTTTTCATGGTGCCCTCAATGAATCCCCAACAATACAAAAAAAAAAAATTTATGGTATAGCTAAGATGCTCTTATGGCACACTGGCTGAAAATCACTCTTAGACTCTCTCCCATAGGAATATCCACCAAGTACAAAATCAGGTACTTGGGGAACTTACTTTCTTTTTTCTTTCTTTCTTTTTTTTTTTTTTTTAAATCATAGCTGTGTACATTAATGCAATTATGGGTTACAATGTGCTAGTTTTATAAACAGTTTGAAATACTTTCATAAAACTGGTTAACATAGACTTCACTGCGTTTTCTTAGTTATTGTGTTAACACATTTATATTCTACTCTCAGTAGATTTAACATGTACTGAATGCTGGAAACAATTGGGAAATCATTTATACCTTTGGGGTTTATACTATGTATATTTGTATTACCTAATCCAAAGCATCAAATTTAAATATTAACAGGCAAGATAACAGCATAGCATAGTGTGGAATACTAACCAAAGAATGAAATATTTCTTTGTGTGGTGGCACCGAAGGTGACCCACAATAACGAATGAAGAGAATAAGTGTTGAACAATATATAGGGTTCTCACTTTGTTTTCTAAAAAAGTTACCTGTGCCTTATACCACAGTTTTAATTATAGCTCCCCTAAAGGAGATGGGAGAGTAGAGGGTACCAGTGGGGAAGGGGGGGAGGAACTTTCATTTTATACTATATTCTTGTATTGCTTATATTTTTTCACTGATTATGTTCTCCATTTATATATAACTTTTAAAACTTTTTTTTATTAAGTCCAATACATATAGATCATGAATACATTCATGCATATGTGGGGTACAACGTGCTGATTTTTTTTTATTTTGTTGTACAATAATCTGTCAAGTGTAGGACATAGATGTTTTGGTATAATAATCAAGTAAATGAGGTGAAAGCTATGTTGATTGGTTTGATCTAACCACGTCAGATTGTACTTTTTAACATTTTTTAAAAGTATGCTTAAAACTAAAAGTTCTACTAAGAGGTAACAAACAGATGAAACATTCATTATTGTAAGAAGTATCTAGCCACAGATTAAGTTGTTATATTAATCTGTGGGCCATGCTTAAGTATTAAATAAATTTGACAAAGCAATTCCTGGAGCAGTTCAAAAGCCTGGAAGGTCACTTCGGGATGGATTGGTCATAGATATAGCTGGAAATGAGAGGCTTACAGTTTGTTTATTCATTTGCTTTAGCCTTATACTGTTGGTATGAATAGTAACCACAGGATTTTTATTTTTGAAGGGATGTAGCCCTAAAAGGTACATAGAGATGGGTACCAATGGAGCTGTGGTTTTTCATGTTGATTATTTTTATTCTGTAGTGTACAGAAGATACCAGAATAAACAAAAAAAAATGTGTTACTAATTCTTCTGGAAAGCAGGATTATGTGTATTTTTAGTCTATTGTCTGACTTGCAACTGAAATACTCAACTCCCAATACTCCCAAGAAAAACAGGGGAGAAGGTATGAGTCCATGTCCCCCCCCCGCCCCCAGTCTATAGTGTCAGGGAGAATGGTTGGCCCAGCCTGCAGTCTCTGTGTGCAGACCGACCATACAGGGAACAGGGCCTTTTTTGCTCTTTGACAACATGGGTAGCATTTCTGTCCACAAGATAGGGCATAGCTTGTGTGGAATGTGGATTTGGTGGTCAGCAACAGCTATATTCAAGCAGGCACTTTAGTTCTGTGCAGAAAACTGGTGGTTTTGGCAACTCATTAATCTGAGTTGAAATATGATTATAAGATTTGTTGTAGGACTTAATAATTTTTGTTAGACTTTATTGTATGACTTGTCATCCATAGAAGGTGTTATTTTTTTGTGATTCTCTTTTTAGCCTTTTATATATGCCTTTGCATTAGCATCCAGCTGGGAAGCCAGTTATTACACTGAGAAGTTATGATGACCATGTTTGAGTATTGGTATTTTGTGCCAATTTTCAGGTCTTTATATTTTTTCTTTTTGCTCTCACAATTAAGACAGGTAGAGATGCTAACTACAAGTTTCTTGCCCAAGAATGAAGGATGTTAGCTTAACTCCTATTTTAAAAGAAATAGGAAAGAAAATTATTCTTTTGTCCAATAAAATGAAAGAGCTTAATGTACTTTAAGTTTACAGAATGTATAATGGATTTCTTTAAAAGACAAATCCTGGTCCCAGTGCTTGGCAAATACATGTTTTTAACTTTCCTGTGATAGCTATTGGGTAGAAGGAAAAATAATTTTTGCATAAGCCAAGGGATTTCATTCTCTGTCCCATTGAGAAACAAATCACGGAGAGATGGAGTTGGAATCTGCCCTTAGATTTCTTTGGGAGTCCTCTTAGAATGGATCTATCACCACATTGGGTGGATTCTTAAATGTAAAAACACGTGCTTCTTGTCCATTGTGGCTCTCATCAGTGAAATGCCCCATAGTCTACGATACACAGAGTCTCTCTGTGATACAGAGTCTTTCAAGCCTACTTATAAGTGGATCTTATGGATGTGTTGATTTTAGAACCTCACTCCCACCTAAGTTAATAATTTCACAGTACTTAGGGTTGGTTGTACCCAATACATGTTTTCAGGATGGACCAGCCTGTACTGGGCTAATTGTTAAGGAAAAGATATTATTTCTCATCTCTGTAACTAATACATTAGAAATCTTTTGCAAAACATACTGTGATTGTGAGAAGTTTGTTAATCATTTGTTGGTAATATTCTCTTGGTGCCCTTTGATATTTAAAGTAATTATCCAGTTTACACCTGCATTCTCCTCAGGTTGGTTTTATATTACTGAAATACAGCTTCTTTTTATATCTCCACATAGAGTTCTAGTTTATTTCCCATAACTTGAGTTAATTCACATGGTATGTATGTCTGATAATGTGATATTAATCTGTTAGTGAGATAAATAGGTAGATTTCCCACATATGTTAATTGGAGATAGGTGTGTGTCTCTCTATTATGAAGTCACTTCTATAATTAATCCATAATTTAATAACATGGAGCTATCCTTAGAGTGAAAAAAAAATCTCATAAACTTTAAATTACTAGTTTCCACAGATGTTCGGTTGTTTCAAAGTGAATAAGTCAAGGAGTCTGAGGCATTGTTTTTTACTAAAGCAGGTTTCCATCCTGGATCCTGGGCACTGTTGGCATTTGGGGCCAGATAATTCTTTGTTGCCGGCGTGTCCCATGCATTGTAGGGTAACAAGCTCCATCCCTGACCTCTGCTCACTAGGTGCCCATAGCACCTTCCCCCTCACACACCACATCCCGGTTGTGACAACCCAAACTGTCCGCAGACAGGGCCAAATGTCCTCTAGGAGCAAAATCATCCCTGGCTGAGAACCACTGCACTGAAACAATGTTTTTTGAGGAGCATGTACATGTGATTTTGGGCAGTGGTCTTTACTAAAGAGATTTTATTGCTTGTAGCCAATCTGTTGAATCTTTGTGCAAGTCTAGGTATAAAGCTAATCTTTAGGTGTCACCTCACTATGTTTTAAGTTCTCATTTGAAACTGAAACAACTGAGTGTGGAGATTCATTATCACCTGGGAGCCTGAGAAGTGGGAGCCCCTAGAAACTGCAAGATGAAAGTTTAAAATGGAACACCTGAATTAGTCTCCCTAGAGAAAGCAAATGGAGTCCTTGCAAAATGGTTTGGAATCTTTGTTTTAACAAGGACTTAAACAATTTGGCACTCCAGGCATCTTCTTGGCGTCCCAGCCCTGCCTGTGAGGCTGCTGCTGAAGTAGTAAGAGCTCCTGCTTCTGCGTCCTTCCACAGTCAGGCTGACTTTTCCCCCTTTTTTAACTGGAAACCTAGTATAAGGCCTAATTATGTGTACTGTAATTTCCTCTTTTTTTTTTTTTTGCTCTGTGGCCTAGAGGTCCTAATAAGAGAAGTGATAGCAGAAAAGAGAAGCACAGGAGCCTTCTCAAGAATCTACTTGCAAAGAGTATATCAAGTATCTGATTATAAATATTTTTTTCCTAACAGTTTGAACCAAATCTTAAGAAACTCCTTTTAATTTTTTTTACTGTTTTTATTGACAGGAATTGATTTAATTATAACATTTGGAGTTGCATTGTGTCCTTTTGTTTTAAACTAGGTTGTTGCATCTGCCTTTATCCCTGACTGCCTTGAAGTTGAAGGCTCTGTGGTTATCTGACAACCAGTCCCAGCCTCTGCTTACGTTCCAGACAGACACAGACCACACCACCGGAGAGAAGGTTCTAACCTGTGTCTTACTTCCTCAGCTGCCTTCTGAACCTACTTGCCAAGGTAAATTTCATTTAAGGGCAGTATTCATGTGGCCATGAGAATGCACAGAAGCTAATCTCCATAAGGCTTTTCCCTCCCACGTGTGACTGTGCTCTGTCTCATCCGCACCCAGAGGCAGTTCAGGTGACGTCTCATGGGACTCATCTGGGAAAGTTCTCTTGCATCCTTGTAGAAAAAGGGCCACTCATGCTTATTATGTCTGAAATCCCATAAATGGCCTTTTGGTCTTGAATTATAGCTAAGGCTGAAAATAGAATACTTCTAGAAGAAGTAACAGAGTCTCTTAAAAGCCAAACAGCGTTCAGAGGATTAGTGGTTAACACCATGGACATGCTGCTGTTAAGCCAATGAGTTATTTTGAGTCATTGTATCTTTGTTGTATATGTTGTATGGTTTTAAAAAATATTCACTCTAACATCAAAAGCTGTTGTCAAGCCTTTGCTGAGACCTGGGTTTGATAGAGGAGACCCGAGTGGCCTGGGGGAAGTGGGAGTCCAAGTGGGAAGGCCCCAAAGCTACCTTGCCCAGCTTTCTTGCCCCAGCTTGTTAGTTGAGCCTCTTAAGTCCCTAATGAAAAAAAGTGGTAGAAGTGTCACCGAGGAAAGTGCTAGTGTCCAACACGTGCAGCCCCAGGCCTTTTTCATTTTAACTTTTAAAGCCAAGACGTAGAGGTTCAGAGACTTTATTCCTAAAGTCGTGTCCCTGGAACTGCATATGGGTTCTGCCTCACAGCCACACAGTTACCGTACAGTAGTCGCCAGTCACATGAACCGGGGTTCCCTGCTGATGAGATCTTCATCTCTGCAGAGAACCTGCCTCGCTGTGGTGCTCTGGAGAGCTTGGTAAACGATGTCTCTGATGAAGCCTGGAATGAGCGTGCGGTAAACAGAGTCAGTGCAATCCGATTTTTAGAAGATGAAAAAGATGAAGAAGACAATGAAACGGTATGATAAGGCCATTCTTTGCCTCCTTGAAAGTTCAAAATTAAAAGATTGAGTCTGGCATCTAATAAGGATTTTCTTATTTTCAAATAGTATGTTTTCTATTTTGCATTCAGCATTTAAGAATTTTTTACAAGACAAAAGTAGGTACTTCTAAGTACTGAGTCACAAAAGGTAAATAAGGAACTTCTGCTGATTTGTTTGAATAAGGTTCAAGACTTCTTTGTGATAGTTCCCTCTCCTCCCCCTACTTTCTTAAAATTAGGAATCTTTTTTTTTTTTTTGAGACAGAGTCTCACTTGGTCACCCTTGATAGAGTCTAAGGGCATCTTAGTTCACAGCAACCTCAAACTCTTGGGTTCAAGCGATCCTCTTGCCTCAGCCTCCAAAATAGCTGGGACTACAGGCACCCACCACAATGTTGAGTTATTTATTTTTTTTTTTTTGGAGACAGGGTCTTACTCTGGCTCAGGCTGGTCTCTGAGTTTAGGCAATCCATCTGCCTTGGCCTCCCAAGTGTTGGGATTACAGGCATGATCCGCCGTACAGGCCAGGAGTCCTTTTTATTGTTCCCAGTGAATGAAGTCTCTTCCCACCCTCCATCCCCATTTATGACTGTTTCATGTCGACTCCATTCACTTGTCACAATGTGACTTGGTAACAGACTTATCTCTTTTTCATATAAGCAGTGACCTTAAACTTTGTGCAGAGTGCCTGTGATCTTCCTTTTGTTCAGAAATCAGGAATAGAGTTGAAAGTACCATTCATTGTTACTTTTATCCACACTGGACAGTGTCTCTCAGAAATCCAGCATTTCTCAGAATTGGTGGCAACTCTTCACAGCTTTCTACCAGTTGACTTTGGCTTCTTAAACTCCTCGTGCTAATTGAGATTTTCATTAGCAGCGCTCAGAGGGGGAGTACTTACATCCCCTACCCTCAGCAAAGGGTGGTTTTTAAATTATTGCCTATGGTCTTTGTTATTCCAGCTGTCTCCAGATGGCATTTTAGGCATTACAGTAGTAGAGTGCAAGGTGGGAATAAGGGATGAAAAAATAGCTTCAACATAAATAACTCTTTCTAATGCTTACCTCAAAACTTGTGTAGAGTTTATCGATCATTTCTCCATTTCCGTCATTGCCTCACTTTATTAACCGTTAACCTGCTTCGGTTCCTCCCCAAGCTCTGGGTAGATCATTTGAAAGATGTAAATGCTCTTTTATGAGTTAAAGGTCAAGAAATGTGTCAAATAAATATTTTAAATAAGAAAATATTTTAAAAATCACGCATACCCTTACTTATCTGCCAGCACTGTGGTCTTTTTAGAAGAATATGAACTTTCATCATTAGATCGTGTAAATAGCATAGCAAAAAAATAAGAAAAGAAATTTTTTCTGTCTTGTTCCCTTTTCCTTCACCTCCTATGCCTCAAGGACTGAAGGAACCCAGAATTACTTTGAGTAATAGAAGAACATTATAGTGATTTTAAATTTAGGAGTTTTTCATTTACTTCTTCCTTTTCTTTCTCCACATTCTGTAATTCTATCTTAAATTAAAAAAAATTATTACTGTTCATGGAACCTTATTTTTATTTTACAGTAATCTCATGTTTTTAAAAGTATTCTTTTATTCTAAAAGTAATCCTGTTATTGTGACGAGATAAGTTATAATGAACTTTCATCTTCCATTAACTGGCAGTGAGCAGTTGATAAATGCACTTATTTCCAAAGAAAGCTTTTCCACCCACTTTAACTCGTAATTTCTAAGAAGGTAAGATTTGTATTGGAAGGCTTGAAGCTGCATGTTTTGAGAAAGTAATGGAATAAAACCCAAACACTCCACCGTTTGTTTTTAGAGAACACTTCTAAGGCGAGCCACTCCACACCCAGGGGAGTTAAGGAACATGAAAAAGACAGTGGAGAATTTACGGAATGATATGAATGCTGCTAAAGGACTAGATTCAAACAAGAACCAGGTCAATCATGCCATTGACCGAGTGACCACTTCCGTGTAGAGCTTCGCCTCCACGTCTTACCTCCTGTGTCTTCCTCTGCTGTCGAGATGTCCCCGCCTGCTTCTGAGGAGCCCCGTGCCGTCCTCGTCGTCACCAGCGCCGCTGTCATCACCCCGGGAGCAGCGCCGGGATGCTCTCCCTCTCAAGAAGTGCCTTATTCTCAGCCCTCAGCCAGTCAGTGCTCAGTGGTCTCCGGCGTGAATTGTTTTAGTTTCAGTTGTTTGTAATAAGTAGAATACACTACTGTCAACATCTGACCTTCGCTTTTATCTTCTTTGGGGTGACGGAGAGCAGGAAGGGGAATTTTACCCTCCTCCCTTCCATACAGTGCTGGGACATTTTAAACCCGAGTTTCTCTTGGACCTACTGATAAAAGATAGTTTTATGTATGGGGGGAAAACGATACTTTTTAAACCTTTTTGGCAGCTCAGATGGTGTAAATTGAAAACTTTTGTATAGGTATTTCATAACAAAAAAATGTATTCTTTTTTGTTATTTTATCTTGAAAACGGTACATATTTTCGTATTTGTGAAGAAAAGCAAGTCCTAAAGTATTTGTTTTTATTTGTACCATCCACTTGTGCCTTACTGTGTCCTGTGTCGTGTCCAACCAATTGTAAACGACGGCAGCCGTGAGCAGTGAGATGAGAACAGAACGGCAATGTGGCACTTTTAAAGCAGTGTTGCATTTTAATCAGTCATCTACCTGGTGGATTTGTTTTTAACCAAAAAGATGAATTATCATCGGTTTGTAAATTATATCAGTTGATTTTTTTTTGAAAAGATGAACCAAAGGATTAGACTGCTAAATTTTATTTCTTACATTTTACCTTTTTATCAATAAGTTTCCCATAGTGAGCGCAGCGTCAGACTGTACCTATCCGGAATATGTGTGCCATTTGTAAAGTGAAAAAGAGCAGAAGGGCACAAAAACAGAAAAATGGTTCAGAAATGCAGTGGGGAGATAAATTATGTAATAAAAACGAAAGTATGATTTTTATTCAAGAAAGCTTTAAAAATTTTATATGTCCAGATATAAAACCACAATAAAACAAAATAACCTACTATCATAATAGACATGTTGCTATCTTTGTAAGTGCAATTTAATTTGTAAATAGAGTTTGGATCAACATATGACAAAATATTGCAAGATTTAATTTTAAATCTGCTAAACTTAAGGGGTGTTGGGATAAGTTTTGGTGTGTTATGTTGATTTCTTTTTTTCTCTGCTGTTGATACAAGAGAAATGAGAAGTGTCAGGCACTGTGTGGTGTCTAGGAAAATCATGCACCTTTTTTTGCACCTCTGTGAAATAAACTCACCCTGGACATTGGCCATATGGCTTTTAAAAATTATTTTGTATGTTCAGATGACAGTAATTAGCTGAATTCTTCGACAATGTATTCATTAAATATTTAAATTACTGGTCTGTTTGAGTAACCTCCTGGGGGACTTGCGTTCACCTGTTCTTCCACACTGAGCAGAACCCAGAATTGCCTTCAGCTCTGGCTCATAATTTGGGCTTGTAGCTATCTGGCCAACTGGATTCCTTAGAAACCCATTTTCAACCAATCAAATACGATAGCTTCTTTAATGTCTCTGCATTTACTTACTGAGTTCATTTAGCTTTTTAGTTGTGTGCATTTTAAAAACTATTATTGAGCTGAAAGTTCATGATGTGTAAGTGATTTTCAGGTAGTCAGTTTTATACCTTGCTCCTCCCACTGTGGGGATCTATTTTCTTTTCTCCATTTTAAGATTTTGACATCTTTTGTATAAAGATGCTGACACTAACTTATGGGCTTGATTACATACAAACCAATTGGTTTTATTTAATGAGAGTTGTCTTGACAAATAGAAAACACAAATAGAACTTGCCTGGTGTTTTTTGTTTGTTTTTATGTAAATCTGACCCTTTCCTGCTCAGTTTGTCATGCTTTAATGTACTAGAGGTGGACGGATTGGTGTGTGAATACTTAAATTTTTCTAGGAAATTTTATGTTTCCTTTGGTTTATCTGGTTTGCTTTTTGTTTTCAGTTTTGTTTGTTTCCCTCCTTCCTTTGAGAGGGAAACATTACTTTCCTCTAAACCTTTTATACCCCACGATACTGGAATGCTCTTTTCAGGATCCTGGAATCAAACTTAAACTTCATAATGGAAACAGCACCAAGCAAACAGTTCCAACATGAAAATACATCAAGCCTTTTTAAAGAAGGCCTGCCTCTCTTTGGTTGGTATAATAAAAACTTAATTATGTAAAAAGACAACCCTTCCCTTGTGAGCCCAGAGTGGAAAGTTCCCGTTGCGGGAGAGAGTTACACAGCGCTGTCAGCTACCACGCCCTCCTCCTGGGCCCTCCCTTTAGAAAGGGTGGGTACAGTACACAGCCTGTTTGTCTTGTGGGAGTGACAGGTAAAAGCAGGGAAGGAGGTTAGTATGACCTGTTCACCCACTTTTTCTCGTAGCCTTTTAATTCATCATTGTAGCAAGGAAGTTATGCCTCCAAAAAAGTTAGAGTGGGTGAAATAAAGTCATAATCAAAGTCATTGATGATAGAAGCAAAAAATGGATAAGAAATCATAAAATGTTTGCCTGGATGGTGACTTTTTTTTTTTTCTCTTGAACAATTTGGAGGAATGGTTCCTGACCAGCTCAATATTTCTATCTAAAAACTTGCCAGCTACTGTCAGGAAGACTAGAACGCAGAGGAAGCATTCCCACCAGCCTCACAGCAGGGCTTCCGTCTTCTCCTCTGAGAGCCCCCTTGTCTGAGGAGACACACTTAGTAGACGGGTGGAGGCTGGGAGCATTGTTTGTTTCAGACAGCGAACAGCCAGTCCTGTACAAACGACGCTCTGCTAGGGGCCTGGTGCTGGTGTGTGGTAGGGCTGCACTTTCTAACAAGGGGCTGTGCACTGAAACCGCTTATTAATAGAAGGTGATTAGGGATGTCGCCACTCAGTGACATCCTTAGAGAGTGGAAATCTCACATCACCAATTATAGCTGTCTTTCCTCATCCAACTTTCCAAAGGGCCAATTTAAAAAAGCACAAGCTACTTTTTATTACGGAAAATTCAAAATGTAGAAAAGTAGTGATGTAAGGGACCTTTCTGTACCTAAGACCCATCTTCAACAAGACCAATATTAAGCCATTTAAAAAGAAAGGTTTTAAAGTATATCCATAAGAAGGTAACTGCACAATGCAAATTTTTTTTTTTTTAAGAAACTCAGGAAATTGAGTGTGCCCTGTAAAACAGCACTTTGCAGTTAAAAATCTTTGCGAGTCCGCAGCAAAGAGCATGCCGCTGTCATCCTCAGCTCATGGACGTGGCCCTACCACAGGGGTATGGATAAGCAAGCTATTTCACCTGTCTGGGCCTCAGGTCCTTCATCGCTAAAGTGGGGCAGGAATACTTCTTACAGAATCAGAATGGAGTTAAGTGGAATGCATAAAACAAGCTCTCGGGAGGTGGGTGGCTGCTATTACAGGTCTTGCTGTTATTATTATAGTAGTGTTATTAGCAGCTCTGCAATTCCTACCACCAAACCCACAGAATGTGATCCGATGGGGGGTGTTCTCAGGAATGAGGACATATTCAAGTCTGAAAATGTTTTACCTGTGATTTTATATATAGACTCCTGAGTTACGTAAATTTTGATTTGTCCATTGGGTTTACTTAATGGTAAGCTCAGCGAGAATGGTCTCACAGTAACCCCCTCATTTTAACTGGACTTGGCAACTAGTTTACCTCAAGGTAACACTAGTTCCCACCACAAACCCATTAAATGCCTGGTGGAGAAAAGGGTCTCCTTTTTCACAAAGTGTCCCCCTCTTTGCGTGTCCTCAGTTTTCTAGGTTTGGGTCTGTGGTGCTCATTTCGTCTTCTCCCCATTCCATTTCACCTTGGCCTTTCACAGCTTTTTCCTGTTCGCCTCTTTCTGTGTTCAGTCTCCCGTCTCTCAAAGGGAGGTGTCAGGCTTTTACGTATCAGAAGGGACAAGCTGATTTAAGACGATCGTCCATGGAGAGACGTCCAATGAGCAGCCTGATTTGGGCAGTGTGGATACCCCCATCTGGCTGGAGTGGGTTTTATTGCTTTTTAAAGCAGACAGCTAGGTGGAAAGGGAAACCAACCAGATGAACTTGATCTGGTTCCTTTTGTTCAGCAAGCTGCGTGGAAGGTTTGGAGACGAGATTTTGTGCCTACAGGTTGGCCATGAGGACAGTGTAACTTTAAACTGGGAGAGTGGGCGTGGATTTTAGCCAAGGACTCTCGAGTTCTGCCTGGGCAGGAATCTAAGTAGGTTGATCCTACAAGTTTCTTTGGAGGCATCAACATTTCTAAACAAAAACCAACTACATGTTCTTATAGTAAGAGAGGGCTAGAAACGATGGTGGCTGAGCGCCTTCCACGACCTCTCTGAACACCGTCTCCATTTTCAGAACAGGCTCGTGAGGTAGGAGGTGGTGTGTCCGTTGTGCAGTGAGGAGGATTAAGACTCAGGTGGTTTTTGATAATTTGCATAGGACCAGCCAGTGATGAAGCTGGAATTCAAATTCACCTCTCTAGTAACTAGCATCCGTAATCTCCTTCCCCCCTCCGCTTGGCTTTGCTCCCCTCCCCTGGCCACAATCCTGTGAACCTGTGATTACATGTAGAATTGCATTGATTGTGGTGGAGATGGTTCTGGTTTTATTTATTGAGAAGATTCAGGCCTAAGTTATAGAAAAGACGAGTATGGAGCTGAGCGAAATCTGTGCAGAATCAGGCTGTTGTTTTTTGTCTCCTTATGGTTGCAAATAAGACTCTCCACCCTCCAAACCTCCCATGCCCCTCCTCACCACTCCGTCTTGTCCTGTGGTACGTGCTATGGAAAAGTTTGTGGATTCTCTGCACTCATCTCAAAATGGGTACAAATCCTAACAACCTTAGAAGATGAATTATTTGATTAGTGGGGAACCAGAAAAAAAAATGGATATACTTTCAATGTTAACTGGAGTGACAGTTCAGTAATTGGCTCTCTGAGAGAGCTTTAACTCATTCCAAATATTGGCAGTTAGCTAGAGTGAGCTAATTAGTTAGGAATGATTCTTTATCCCCACTACCTTTAATAGCCTACCCTTGGAGGAAAGACAAATGATGAACATTTAGAAATCCATGGTGCTGTAACTTGACCCTATTTGGGGGGAGATAAGAGGGGAGACTCACGATTTATTATTTAAAGTCATCTTTTAAAAAAAGTGTTATTGTGAAATATTTGAGGGATAATAATTGCTCCCAGTTAGAAGCTACCATGTAATCAAGCATAAAACAGGAAGAATAGAAAACTAGCGTGGCTTAGTAGTGTTCAATTTTATTTGAAGCTGGCAGTAGAAAGAGAAGGCCTTATGTATCTACCCATGACAAGAAGCCACCTGCTTGTACCAGGGCGTGATACAATGATGCCCCACTCCTAACATGTACACCATGTAGATACAGAGTCTGCAGATGCCTTTCTTTAGATGCTATCGCAAAGTAAGTCAAAAATGAGATCTTACTGCTTTCAGCCTTCAAAAATTTGCTGAAGCACCCCATAGGCTCTAAAGAAGATATTCTTTGGAAATGGGCTCTCCTGGGAGACAGTTTGTTCCTGTCTGAATCCCGAGCGTCCTGTGCTCCCTTTCATACACCTGCTCTTGCTTTTTGCCCTTCCTCAGTTGTAGTTGTGAGTTATTGTTTGTTTAAACCTCGCTCAGCACTGCTTGAAAAAACAAAACAACACACTTACTTGTCTGGGCATTGAATGTTCTTCTTGAATTTTGGTCCTGCCCATTGGCCCAGAGGCACAATAGGTGGGGCGAGTTTCGGTGTTAGTTTGGGAAGTTTCGAGAACAGGGCTGTGGGCTGGGTCTGTTAGGTGGAGGTTGCTCTTGGTTTTAATCATTTTGGAACATCTGAGGGTCAGGAATATTGCCGTTGATGGCCGTGGGAGTCTCGTGCTCTGGCCTTGCCCCTTTCTCACACACGAAGGTAGACGCAGTTGGGAGGTGTTTTACAGGTCCCTGACTGTCGCTGAGCAACCTCTTTGTCAGGTATTCTCTCCCCCGACACCTGAAAGGTGTGCAGTGTGGAGAAGTCACTGGTCAGTGAGACACCTGCTTAAAGCCACATCCTCCCCAGCAACAGCTGTCTGCGTGTTAACCTTGGCAGGCAGGTGGAGGCAGTGCGCCCCTGGGACCTGGGTGATAGCAGTGCTTTGGAAACCCAGAGTTTGTCACCTGTGGTAACTTGATCCTGGGCAATTTCTCTGCCTTTTATTCCACAGCTCGAGTGCAGCAGCTCCATGCAGTGGACAGGCTGTTAGAAGACATGGTGTCAGGAGCCACCCGCGGAGCTCTTGGTGTGTTTCTTTTCCTGTGTTCACAGCTACTTGTGCTTTGAAGAACTGCACAGCTCAGAGGCTAGAACAAACAGCGCTGGCTGCCCTGTCTCTACCCTTAGCTCCTCAGGTTTCTGCGGGGCCGCCCGGGGTGGCTGAGTCTGCCTTATTCACCATCTTGTACCCTAGCGTCTACTGTAGAATCCTCTTTTTCTTGAAGGCGATACTGTATGGCTGTTCCCAAACTCGAGAATCCCTTGTGGCACTGATAAAGCGGATTGCTGTGCCTCACTTTTCAGAGCCTCTGATTCAGTAGGCCTAGGGTGGGGGACTCCAACAGTCTGCATTTCTAACCAGGGCTCAGGTGCCCCTGCGGCTACTGGTCCAGGGAACACACTTAGAGAACCGCTGCTATAGCGGACCAGAAAAAGCAGACACTTTGGCACTAAGCAGAGCTGGATAAGTGCTGTGGCACTTAATGCTGTGACCGTGAGAGACTTTTCTTCATTTTCCCAAGTCTCAGTTAACTCATCTGTAAAATGGAAACAGTACCTATTTGAGACTTTCTGTAGAGAACTAGATGGCAAATAGAGCACGTGGAAGGTTTTCAGTTATTACCAACTCTTTTTGCTTTCCTGAAACGTGTGCACAGTGGCTCCCACATGAGCGTGAGAGTCCACGTGTTGGTCTCTTTAGCCACATGCTGATCTTCAGGCTCCTCTTGTTAATATATTCAAAGTCGTGGGGGGTAGAGGACATGCTAACAGAAGCAGAAACTGTGCTTACCTGGGGGTGAGTGCCCCCGGGCAAGGCTGGAAATGCTGATGGCCAGATGTGGTGAGAACATACTAACACGTCCGCCAACTCAGGTGGACTTCCAGTGGGCAGGACCCGAGTCTGTCTGTGCCTGAAGTCTGTAAACACACAGTCTTCCCTTGTACCCAAGCTATTAAAAGAAATCCCCAACCGGGCAGCACCTGTGGCTCAAAGGAGTAGGGCGCTGGCCCCATATGCCGGATTGGGAAACATTCAGCCCAACTTTAGCATCCTAAACCTCACCTGCATTCTTCACGCAGCATGACCATTTTAACGTTCTTGGGGAATACGTTGCTGTATTCATCTGTTCCAGTGTTTTAGTACTCTCTCCAATTAATTATCTTCCTTGTCACCTCAAGAATGAGCCTTAAAATAGGAAACTTGTATGGAAATAAATAGTGATATATAGATCAAATACATAAATTTTATTTATTTTGTTTCAAATTGATATGAGGGTACAAATGATGTTACATTGTTTCCATTTCTTTGGTATAGTTCAAGTGTGTTTCAGACCTTCACCCAGGGGGTGTCTTGTACACCTTTGCATTGCTCCCATTAGGTGAGCACTTACCAGTTACTCTCCCTCCTCCCCTATTCCCTTACCTTCACCCCCCACTTGAATTTAATTGTATTTTTCTCTCATGTGGGCGTGTAGTTGTTTACCCATGGTTTCATATTAGTATTGAGTACACTGGATGCTTGATTTTCTATTCTTGTGATACTTTGCTAAGAACAATGTGTTTCAACTCCATCCAAATAAATACAAAAAATGTGAAGTCTCCATCTTTTTACGGCTGAACAACATTCCGTGGTGTACATACACCACAGTTTATGAATCCATTCCTGTGTTCATGAGCACTTGGAATGATTCCACCTCTTGGCAATTGTAAATAGAGCTGTAATAAACATTCTAGTGCCAATGTCCTTATGGCAAGATGATTTTTTCTTCTGAGTAGTAATGGCATTGTGGGATCAAATGGAAGGTTCACTTTTAACTCTCTGAGGATTCTTCATACTTCTTTATGTAGAGGCTGTATTAGTTTGCAAAACCACCAATACATACATTTTAAAAGACATCCTTTTTTATTGTCTAAAACAAAATTGCATATCATAAAACTTTTTCTAGAGATCAGAGTAGTGGAGCTAATCATTTATCGTATCGTAATCTCCAAACAATTTGTGCATCAGTAGGACTTGTTCAATGTAGTGGTCACTATCTAAATGATTCCTTTTCCTGAGCTGTGACTTACTTTGGGAACATCAGATTTTTAAAAATATTATTCCTATTAAAATAGTCAAGTCCAAGGGTTTTTAAACTGTGAACCTCTGCCTGTTTTTGTAAATAAAGTTTTCTTTGGACACAGTCATGCCAATTTTTAAATGTATAAGGAACAAATGACCCTCAAAGTCCAAAATGCTTACTCTCTGGCCCTTTATAGACAAGGTTTGCAGGGGTTTCTGTTCCTAGTTAGTATGTGCAACCTACTCCTTTCAGCCACCAGAGGGCGTGGGATGTACTCCGTCCTCATCACAGCCAGACACCTGTTGACACCGGCTTTTCAACTGTGCTGAATGCAGGCTGTGCGCTGGTCCTCATCAACAGCATAGCTTGCCCTGCCCCTTGCTGTGTCAACACTGGGATACTCCGTGACACATGCCTGGGGCCACGTCTTTTTCAGGTGGCTTCGGAGGTGGAACACACACTCCTACGCCCCAGGTTTCCACTGCTTTTACAGGCCTAGCTGAGCCATATCATTGCATTTCTTGTAAACTCCGTTATTGAAGATATTTAGCATCCTGTAGGAAGAGATGCAGTTTTTTAAAAAAATAGTAAAGGCAGCTTTATGGTTTAGGTACTGTCTGAATATCAGCCTTATTTTATGGACAACATAAAAGCTTTCCCAAGGGAATTTCTGGTTTTACGTCCCCCACTAGCTGTACCCACAGTGTGCCTGTGCTGGGCTCTCTCCTCTCCCCAGATCTCTGCTCCTGTCACAGTGAGCTCCTCCAGCCTTGCTGCGATCCTTTTTCTCCTGGTGCTTCCTCTATCATGATCCACTTTGCCCTAATTCTCAGCTGCTTCTATAAACATGCTTAACTCTCATCCTAAATAAGCAAAAAGCCTTGATCATAAGTGCCCGCTGTACCTGTCTCCCTTTTCTTTTTCTGGTGAAGGTTCTTGAAAGAGAGGTCTATTCTTGTTCTCCCTCTCTTCTGAATTTCCACACTGTCTCTTCCCATCACTGTGGGACTCTGCGATACACAGAGCTGTGGATCTGCTCCAGCCGGGTCATCGGGCCTCCCTGTGGCCCCATCTGACGGATGCTGATTCAGCTCTTGCCTTTCTAGTCCTGTCTGCTGCATTTGACAGCTCCCTCATTCTCAGTGTTTTTCCCGCTTTTTGACTGCAGCATAACTTAAGGAAGGAAGCTTTTACATAGCAATCCAGTAAACACATCTCTACTGTGAAATGAAAGTTTCTTAGCATAACATTATCCTTAGCTGTGTGCAAGGAACTTCGTTCTTTTTCAGGGCTGATCACAACCAAGTAAATCGATCTCATGACTCATGGATGGCTTGGGTCTGGCAGGGTGCACCCTTCAGCCTTTGCCTTTCTCGACACTCCTTCCTCTGCAGTGAGGAATAAAGCTCTAGGAAGCATCTCATTGGCTGATTGGCATCCATGATATAGTTCATCCGCTGAGAAGTTGTGTTGGAGGAAACTCATTAGCTTGGATGAGGATGGGAGGAAGGAAGGGGCAAATGAGATATAATAGGTGTTTGTGGGTGTTGATGAGGTGAGGAAAGGCAGCAAGGAGAGGAAGATTGGATTTGTACATAGGACATGTAGGGAGATCAAAAGGAAGATTACAAAAGAAGAGGAAAGACATTTGCCTCATTGACAGGCCTATTGTGAAAATTAACTTTTGAAGTGGAAATACAGTTTCAAAGCGCCCAGTATGCTTTTTGAAGAAAGATAATATGTTATTATGGAATAACTATTCACATGTAGTTTTTCTTCTCCCTTATTAAAGATTGAAGGAAAAAGCCTCACCAAAGCCAGGGCATTTTCAGTAGAGATCCCCATTTTCTTTGCATTTGACAATGTCTTCATTACATTTACACATCATGTCTAGTTAATCACTGGAGATCTCTGCATGCTTCTTAGGTCAAAGTATTTCAGGCAGAACAGAACTAGCCTAAAAAACAGTAGATGTTCCAGTACTATGGCTGAGATAACTTCCCTGCTAGTGTAGACTCTTAGCACAGCCACTCTCCTGAACAAATGTATAGGTCCTTGTTCTAAATCCTTGTGGCTGCTTGTTGCTCCATTTCCACTGTCTGAAATATTTTCTTTGCCATCTTTGATTGACAAATAGAGAAATTATTTTCTCAATACTATTACATGAAAGCTTATTCTAAAAGTCATTGTAGATTTGGTTTTTGCCTTACTGATGCTATATGCTGAGTCCCCAGAAAATAGATTCTGAGATGGGGATTTGCCTGCAGGAGGTTTACTGGGGAGTGCTCTCAGCAATACTTTTAAGGAGCCAGGGAAGTAGGACGGGGTAGTGGGAAAAGCTAAACGGCAGTATAACTGCAACAGAGTCTCTGGCTGACCCAACAGGTAGCTCAGGATCCCGACGGAGAAAAGAAGGCAGGCTTTGGTACCCCGCAGCCAATTAGATGTGGCCTGCCACCAGAAAGGAGGCACAGACTTGGGCAAGGGAGCTTTTTTCAGTTGGGGGGACTCAGGGTGAGCCCTCAGAAGTCAACCTGCTCAATAACTGAGGCAATAGGTTCCTGAGTTCAGGAAGGTGGATCTGGGCTGCACAATACACCATCCCCCACAGTTATGATTGTCTACTCCTACCATTTTTTGTCTCATTTTTTGGGATAGGATGTCTGCCCTGATTAGAGTGCAGTGGAATCATATTATCTCATAGCAACAAACTGCTATGCTTATACAATCTTCCTGCCTCCTGAGTAGCTAGAGCTAATTTTTCTCTTTTTAGTGGAGATGGGGGTTTCTCTTTGTTCAGACTGGTCTCGAACTCCTGACTTCAAGCAATCCTCTGGCGTTGGCCTCCTGGAGTGCCAGGATTACAGGCATAAGCCACCTCTGTGGGCCTACCCTGATATTCTTAAATCTGATTATTTTCTGAGCATGTACTCAGTTTTAAGTAATTTTTCTCTTGGCCGGATGGAGTTGGCCATAACAAATGAAGAAATATTGGGTGGTGCCTGTGGTTCAAAGGAGTAGGGTGCCAGCCCCATATGCCATAGGTGGCAGATTCAAACCCAAGCCTTGGTCAAGAGCTGCAAAAAAAAAAAAAAAAAAAAAGAAAAATTTTTTTCAGTATTTCAAAGTATATTGTTGGTATTTTAAAGTAATCCATTGAATGTGTGGATCGCTTTGGGTAAAATAGATAATTTTTTTTTTTTTGAGACCACCTCGAGCTGTCACCATGGGTAGGGTGCTGTGGTATCACAGCTGACAGCAACCTCCAACTCCTGGGCTTAGGCAATTCTCTTGCCTCAGCCTCCCGAGTAGCTGGGACTACAGGCACCTGCCACAACACTCAGCTATTTTTTGTTGCAGTTTGGCTGGGGCTGGCTTTGAACTCACCACCCTCAGTATATGGGGCCAGTGCCCTACCTACTGAGCCACAGGCACCACCCAAAATAGATCATTTTAACAATGTTGATTCTTCCTAGTCAAGAGCATGGTGTGTTCTTCCATTTGTTAATGTCTTCTCCTATTTCTTTTCTTAGGGTTTCATAATTCTCTTTGTAGAGGTCCTTCGCTTCTTTTGTATTTAACTTTCTTTGAAGCTACTGTGAAGGGAATTGTGCCTTTGATTAGCTTCTTAACTTGGCTGTTATTGGTGGATGCAAAGGCTACTGATTTGTGGACACTGATATTATACCCTCAGATATTTCTGTATTTGTTGATCACTTCCAGGAGTCATTTGGTTGGATCGCTGGGGTTCTCTAAATATAAGATCATATCATCAGCAAAGAGTGAGAGTTTGACTTCTTTTGCCCCCAGTTAGATGTCCTTTGTATCATCTCTTGCCTGATTGCATTGGCTAGAACTTCTAGCACTGTGTTGAATAGTAGTGGTGATAGAGGACATCTTTGGCTGCTTCCTGTTCTAAGTAGAAAAGCTTTCTGTTTGATTCCATTCAGTATGATATTGGCTGTGGGTTTGTCATAGATGGCTTCAATCAGTTTAAGAAATATGCCCCCTCTGTCTATATTTTTAAGTGATCTTGTGAGAAAGGATGCTGAATTTTGTCATATGTTTTCTCTGCATCTATTGAGAGGATCATATGGTCTTTGTTTTTGCTTCTATTGATATGGTGAATTACATTTATTAATTTGCATATGTTAAACCAGTATTGCATCCCTGGAATGAAATCTACTTGATTATGATGTATAATATTTTTTTTTGATGTGTAGCTGTAATCTATTAGCTAAGCTTTTACATTAATATTCATTAGTGAAATCCATCTGTGGTTCTTCTTTTGGATTGGGTCCTTTCCTGATTTTTGTATCAGGATGATGTTTGCTTCATAGAACATATTGGGGAAGGTTCCTTCTGTCTGAATGTTTTGGAATAGGTTTTGCAGTATAGGTTCAAGCTATTCTTTGAAGGTGTGAAGGAGTTCTAAAGTGAAGCCTTCTGGTCCCAGGCTTTTATTTGTTGGAAGCTATTTTACTGTTTTTTTGATCTCGAGGTTTGATATTGGTTCAATGGTTCTATTTCTTCCTGGTTAAATCTAGGGAGATGGTGTGATTTCAAGTATTTGTCCATTTCCTCCACATTGTCAAATTTCTGGGTGTAGAGTTCCTTGTAGTAGTCAGAGACAATCTCTTACATCTCTGTGATATCTGTTGTTATTCACCCTTTCACCCTTTTTAAAGCTTCTGCACAACTAAGGCACAACTATTAAAACAAATAGACAACTTTCAGAATGGGAAAAGATATTTGCATGTTACAAATCTGACAAAAGTTTGATAATTAGGGTCTATAAAGAACTCAAATTAATCAACAAAAAGAGAGGAAACAATCCCATCTATCAGTGGGCAAGAGACATGAATAGAACTTTCTCTGAGGAAGACAGAACAATGGCTAACAAACATACAAAAAAAATGCTCATTATCCCTAATCATAAGAGAAATTCAAATGCAAACCATCCTGATATCACTTAATACTAATGAAATTAGCCACATCACGAAGTCCCAAAGTTGCAGATACTGATGCAGATGTGGAGAGAGGGGAGAACTTTTACATTGTTGGTGGGATTGCAAACTAATACAGCCTGTTTAGAAAGAATTATGGAGAATTCTCAAAGAACTCAAATTAGATCTTGATCCCACAATCCTGTTACTAGTTATCTACCCAAAAGAAAAAAAACACATTTTATCATAAAGACATTTGCACTGGAATGTTCATCACAGCTCAATTTACAATCACCAAGATGTGGAAACTACCTAAATGCCCATCAACTCAGGAATGGATTAACAAACTGGTAAAAGTATACCATGGAATACTAATCAGTCATAAGAAAAGATGGAGACTTTACCTCTTTTGTATTAAACTGGATGGAGTTGAAACACATTCTTCTTAGTAAAGTATCACAAGAATTGAAAGTCACACATCCAATGTAACCAATACTAATATGAAGTAAGTAGATAATCTAATACACACCCACATAAGAGAAAAACTCAATCCAATTCAAGTTGGGGGAGGGACATGAGGGAGAAGGGAGAAGAGGAGGGGTTTGGTGTGCTCTCAAAGGGCACAATGTAAGGGCAAATGGCACACCTTTTGGGTACTCTGCCTAACAAATGCAAATATTGTAACCTAGTCATATGCATCCTAATATTAACATGAAATTTTAAAAAGTGGAATGGAAAAGAACATACCATCCTCATGGCTGGGAAGAATCAACATTGTGAAAATGTCTATACTACCCAAAGCAATCTATATATTCAATGAAATCCCCATTAAAATACCATCATCATACTTTCAAGATTTGGAAAAGGTAATTCTCCATTTTGTATGGCACCAGAAGAAACCCTGTATAGCCAAAACAATCCTTAGTAATAAAAACAAAATTGGGGGTATCAACCTACCAGACTTTTGGTTATATTACAAGGCCACAGTGATCAAAACAGCATGGTATTGGCACAAAAATAGAGACACTGACATTTGGAACCAAATAGAAAACCATGAAATGAAAGTAACCTCTTACAGCCACCCAATCCTTGGTAAACCAAACAAGAACATACACTGGGGGGACAAGTTCCACATTCAATAAATGGTGCTGGGAGAACTGGATAACTACATGTAAAAGAATAAAAGTGAACCTGCACCTCTTACCACTTATAAAAGTTGATTCAATATGGCTAAAAGATTTAAAATGAAGGCATGAAACAATAAAAATCCTTGAAGAAAGTGTGGAGAAAACACTTGAAGATATCAGCCTTGGGAAAGATTTTATGAAGAAGACTTCTGTGGCAATGCAACAATAACAAAAATAAACAAATGGGACTTAATTCAACTGAAAAGTTTCTGTACAGCTAAGACAAGCAGCAGCTAAGACAAACAGCAACCAAAGCAAAAGGACAACCTTCACAATGGGAAAAGATATTTTCATATTATGAACTAGATAAAAGCTTGATAACTAGGACCTATAGAGAACTCAAATTAATCAACAAAAAAAGACCCAACAATCCCATAGGTCACTGGTCAAGAGACATGAATAGAACCTTCTTTAAAAAAGACAGATGAATGGCTAATAAACACATGAAAAAGTGTTCATTTTCCCTAATCATCAGAGAAATGCAAATTAAAACCACCCTGAGATACCATCAAACCTCAAAAAGAATAGCCCACATCAGAAAGTCTCAAAGCTACTGATGCTGGCATGGATGTGGAGAGAAGGGAACACTTTTATATTGCTGATGCACCCGCAAACTAATACAACCAAATTTGGAAGGAAGTATGGAGGATCCTCAAAGAACTCAAATAGACCTCCCATTTGATCCTCTAATCTCATTACTAGGCATCTACCCAGAAGAAAAAATAATCCTTTTATCATAAGGACATTTGCACTAGACTATCTCAGCTCAATTTACAATTGCCAAAATGTGGAAACAGCCTAAATGCTCACCAACCCAGGAATAGATTAACAAGCTGTGGTATATGTAAACCGTGGAATACTATTCAGCCACTAAAACAAATGGAGACTTTACATCTTTTGTATTAAGCTGGATAGAGGTGGAACACATTCTTCTTAGTAAAGTACCACAAGAATGGAGAAGCAAGAATCCAATGTACTCTATTCTAACATTAAGGCAGTAGATGAGCTAATACAAGGTGGGATAGGAGAATGAGCAGATGGGGAGAGGGGAGAGGAAGAGGTATACAGTCACGGTGTATGGCACACCTCTTGGGGGCGGGACACAATTATAAGAAGGGCTTTATTTAACAAATACAATCAGTGTAACCTAATTCATTGTACCCTCAATGAATCCCAAACTTTAAAAAAAGAAAAAGATTTGTTTTTTTAAAAACTCACTTTTTGTTAGTATTTATTGTTTCGTGACAAGAGATTAGGAATTATAAATTTCTTGAATTAAACTGTCTCCTGATTTCAAATGCTGTAAATTGTCTCAGGACCCTAATGTACATCTCTTATATTTCCTCCCCTTTCTTATTGCTACATAGTCTGATTTCCACTTCAGTGAAGCCCTTCACCTTTGTGAGATCAAACTACTAATGATGCATTTTGTTATTAATAGTTTTAGTTAATAAAAGGCAAGAGAAGTAGGATTATTTTACCTTTCTTCAGAGAACAGTTTAAAAAATTAATTGAACAAAAATGGCATAGAGTTGACTGACCTTATGTTTCCTTGATTTTTCTATATTTCCTGTTTGTCATCCATCCATCCATCTATCTATATGTAATGTGTGCACTCAAAATTTTTCTTGAGGTATATGTGGAGAACTAAGGAAATAATCCTTTTCATCCTGCTGAAAAGTCCTGAAAAGCATAGCCTCTTTGATTTCATCAAATATATATGGTCACAAAAATATGTCAGGCAATGTCATATAAAATTAAACTTCACTTGGGGCACACAAAAATTCTAATGGTTCTAAACATCCCTTAGCCCTCTCCCTACCCACAACTCTGGGTGGTTGAGTAAATTTATTTGTGCCTTTTTCATTTCACGTCAAAAGTTATCTTGTGAACAGAAATAGCTGCTCTTCTCAGCATAATCATGTCACCCACATAGTGTTCACGAGCATAGATACTTCTGCAAGTGACTGACTACTGTCCCTATGAAACACATTGAAACCTTTTTTCAGTCCTGTAACAGTTCATTATACAAGCATTGGCTACGCGACAGTGCTCACACTGGAGAACGTTTCCCAAATCAATCAAAACTCAGAGTAGAAGATGTGATAAGATGTTGGGAAGAAGGTCAACAGTGGCCATCGTAATTGAGAAGAAAATTCTTTGAAAAAAAAAAGTTATTTTTTTTCTTTTTGTATAGCCAGAGATGATTACAACCACATTGTAATACCAATCCCAGGCCAACCAGGTTCAGATTATTCACGATGTTTGTATACTGCTCTTTGGGAAAGCAGCTTCCCTAATTTAAATTATTTCTATTTAGAAAGGTAAACTTGGCTTACTGGAGTTTTGAGGGTCTACTTTATTTGAAGGTCCGATTTTTTTGTTTTGCTACTCCAAGTTTAGGTTTGTTGTTTTAAATTCTTTACTGTGCTAATTTCTGAACTTTTAAATCATTTTAGGGGATTTGTAGAAAACAAAGATGCAGGAGATCAAAGCCTATGGAACCAACGAAGAAAGATGGGAAGAAAGGGAAGAGAAGTGAAGGAACGGACGGAGAGACCCGGAGGGGTGGCACTGCCCGGAGGGCCCCCGGAGACCGGGCGGAGAGACGGCGGTAAGGAAGGAGCAGCGGAGGGCCCGGCAGGCAGCCTGGCCGGGGCAGCGCCTGCGCCTCCGCTGGGCCTGAGCTCCTCCCTTCGCAG
Source organism: Arctocebus calabarensis (assembly GCA_963573935.1). Taxonomy (NCBI): domain Eukaryota; kingdom Metazoa; phylum Chordata; class Mammalia; order Primates; family Lorisidae; genus Arctocebus; species Arctocebus calabarensis. The sequence goes on along the minus strand of CAUYON010129882.1, from coordinate 6,730 downwards.
CTGAAGTTGTCGGTTATTCAGCCTCTATGTACGAGCTCCCGATGTGTGCCGGCACCGTGACCTTCCCAGAGAGACCTCCAGAGTGTTCTGGACCAGTTCCCTGCAGGTGCCCAACCTCACTTCTGCATCTACACGCGGGAAGCACCGTGCTCGCTGCACGGGGAGGACGTGCATGTTGTGGAACACGCGGAGACGTTACAGGCATTTCCAGTGTCCTTAGAGGCTTGGCTTGGCTGGCGTTGGCATGTTATTTGGATCCACGCTTCAGGGATCTCACCTTTTCGCCATCTGTTCCGAATTCATTATAGAACAGTCTTCGACGCGTAAAGAAAGCCTGGTTTCTTGACTATGTGTAATGTGCTCGCTTCCTGTCCCCCTTTCTTCCTTCTTCTACTGAGTAAGATACCTCAAATATAATCAAGCAGTCAGAAGTGCCCCTCACGCCGCGCCCCAAGTCTGCGTCTCTGTTTTGTTCATTTCATAGCTCGTCCACTTGCACGATCGTGCCTGCCCGGTGGCCCCCGCTTGCCCGTCCTCCGCTGCCTTGGTCTCTCCATCACTGTCACTTCGTCCAGTCACTCCCTCATCAGGCTCAGTGGAGACCAGGCAGAGCTACGTGGCCACCGTAGACACCTTTACTGTTTGGGGACCCTTCCAGCTGCTGTTTTATGTTTCTGCTCACTTGTTTTAGAGGGTGGGGCTGTGGGGGGGGAGCTGTTGGCACATCTGGAAGCCCCACGTTCCATACCCTGCTTAGCACAACAGCCAGCACTGAGCTCAGACCATCCCCATGCACAACTTCAAGGGCAATTTATGGCTCAGACATACCCCTCAGGGATCTCGCCACTCGGTAGTTCTCAAAAGGTGTGTTCCAACTTCTCCGGGTTTTCCCACTGGGAAGAGTTTAGGTAAACCTTTGTTTTCTCTCCTTTTATAAAACTTCAGTTGATGTTTTAACACCAGGAGCACGCGTCTAGCCTACCCACTTGTATGCATCCCCTTCTTTTTTCTTTTTCTGTGTTTTGTAAATTCTGAGGTATGGTTCCTGTGAGAGGCACCAGGTTGTAACTTAATACTAATGAAGCAAATGATACCTAGGAACAGGGAGTCTAAGAAGAAACCCCCAGAAACAAAGGTAGGACACCCAGGATTGCACCTCAGTGGAAGGAAAATAAGAAATATGCCCCCCCCCACACACACACACACCCAAAAAGAAAAAAGGAGGCAGGAGAGAGACAGGCCTCACCCTTTGGACACAGGAGAAAGTCAAATTGCCCTTGAGAACTTGAACCAAGAGCTGTTATGCATATGGGTTTGTGGCCTTAACTGTGGTTTTTGAAAAAATCTTAAGCAGAGAAATTTAAAGTAGCCCCATTTGGGGAATGCCCCTAGATTACTAGAATAATCAGATACAAATCAACTCTGGGAAAATGCAAACTTCAATCCAGGCTGGGAGGGATTGTGAGATGAAGCCTGGTTTCCGAGATGTCAGAATGTGCAGGTGTAGGTCTTAGAGTAGAGAGAGTGTTGTGGTCAAGAGTTTCAGCTGGACCCAGGCCCAAGTGTCCAGAATCTGCATTTCTCAGTCTCTGCAGCTTTGGGCAACTTAGGAGGCTGAGAGCAGGCTGGGGTTCCCTCAGGCTGAGAGCGGGCTGGGGTTCCCTCCTACTCCTTTTTGCTGTCTGGAAATTGGTGACCTTTGCAGCAGCCTCCCTGGACCCAAAGTGGAAGGTCCCAGTTGGACAAAAACTTGGACACAACTATTTCCCTAGACCAGAGGTTGGGTGGATAACAAAGGGGCAGACAGCAATTTTTCAGCTTTTCTGGCCATCAGGTTTCTCTTGTACTACTCCTTGACTCAGTTGTTGGAAAAGAAAAGCAGGTATAGACAACAAGGGAATGAATGGGCATGGCTGGGTCTCTATAAAACTTCATTTACAAAGCAGGCAGCAGCCTGGAGGGGGCCCCCCTTTGGAGCCCTGCATGACATTTGGGCTACTCTATTTTGCGTCTGCTGGTCATAGCATCTCAGCCTGCATCCTGGTCAATGCCGCCTTCCTTATAGATAAGCTCCTAAGCTATTTTTCAACTAACCCAACTATTTATTGGGCTTTCTTCTCACCCAAGCGGACAGTGGTGCAGGTCTTCTTTTGGTGTCCTGCTTTGAGTCTCAAAATCTTGCATATCATTCTTCAGCCTGCCACCAGGATAGGTCTTTTCAAAATGTACATTTTGTTTTTTCCCTCTTTATAATGCTCTGTGTTTTCTCAAGCAAAGGGGGAGGTACAATCTCCTAGAGAGAGGACCCCAGGCAGCTGTCCCTACCTGCCTCTTCAGTTTAGGCCACAGACGCTGTTCATCTTCAGAGAGGTTGTCAACTGTGCAGCTCCTGCAACTGCAATGACATTCCAACGTGGTCCTTCCAACACCCTACCATCTGTCACGAATTAGTCCCAGTGTCCCCTTCTTTAACAAGCCCCTCTACATTCTTCTCTTACTAGGAAATGAACTGCGTATGAGGAGGGATGGTATCTCATCAGTGGTTATTCCTCCAAGACCTAGCACAGAGCAACCTTTGTGGAGACCTGAGTGACCCTCTTCAAATACTTCTAGTAATAAAATGATCTCTTTACCTAGGAAATATGATCTTAATTAAGTCAGAGAGTAGAGTAGACCATTTCATTTAGAAACGATCAAAGGAGGTCCACAGACTAAGTTATCTTTTATTTATTCATCGTCACATCCCACCTGTTGGGAAAACCTACCCTCCTCCCTTTCCCTGTCTATTCCTACCCATCTCCACAATTACGATCCTTTCCTAGGCACTCACTCGCGTTTGCCCTGATATCTGAAATGCTCTTCTTTGAAATTGCCCAGACCACCTTCTGATTGGATAAGATCTCACTCTGTCATTTCCTCTATTATGTGTCCACTTGCCCTGCTCAAAGTCCGAGCTACCTCGCTAGGAGGTAATGCTCCTACTGGGAGGAAGAGAACGCTAACGGAAATGTTTGCATGAGAACACCTTTGTGGGATTCACGAAAACTTAGTGAGTCACAGCTGGGCTGAGGAGTGATTTCTAAACCTCCTTCCCACACCTAGAATGTGAAATGGGGGGAGACCAGAGAGTGGGGGAGGGTGCGTAGCACAGAGACTGCAAGTGAGCTGTGATTCAGCCCTTGCCCCACCAGCACCCCCAGTGAGGAGGAGTGGGGATGTCTGCCCCAGTCTTCACGCTCTGTAGCAGAGGCTTCAACAGACCACCCAGAGAACTAGGTATGACCTCTTAGAGGTATAGGGTTGGTGTGGCCTGAAGACTGTCGCTGTCTTGAAAAATCTAAAGGTCCAGAGACTGGCCGGGCAGCCATGTGAAGGAGCTGCTGTGGGTCGGGATGGACCAGGCCTCCCAGAGATTGTCATGCAATCTGGGTGCAAGTGCAAGTGAAAGATGTAGCACAGGGTCCCTTCAAGTTTTGTCCAAGGGAGCCAGCTGGAGAGGCTAATACAGCTTAGCAGAGAGAAGCTAAAGCTGGGACTAGATTCCCGGAAGCCTGAGCTACCAGTCAAGATAGAGCCACACGTGCCTGAGGAAAGATCCACATGGATGGGGGGAGGTCCCCCAAATCTCCACCAAAGCATCATCAACAGAAGCAGACGGCTGTATACCACTGCCAGGCCTGGAGCGCACAGAGCCAGCTTGCTGGTGCCAAGCAGGGGAGAACAGTTCCTACCCCTGACCTCCCTGCCCTCTCTCTTAACCCCAGAGGGAAAGGCCCACAGCAGGGCAGCAAGCTGGCAAAATGGAGGAGAATTTCTGTCCCTGTCCAGACTCTCATTGGGGCCTGGAGTTTCAGATTTCTGCACCGAGGATGTTTGCATTAGCTACAAGTACCAGAAAAATCATAGGGACAGGTTGCATTTTCACCAAGGGCCTGGGAGGGAGGGTGTGGAAGATTCAAACATAAAACTCTATGAAGTTGTATCAGTCTTATTCAATAAATTAACTAAAATTTGTTCACCTATATTTTTAGTGTGTGAAGACAGTGACATGTTTATCATTCCCAGTGATTTTTGCCAAAATTAAAGGAAAGGAAGTTGGAAGGTGAAGCGGTGAGCTTTTGGAACTGAGGTGGAAATGAGGGTGTTATTTGCTAAAAGTGAAAAAAGATACTACACAAAGAAATTGAGCACTGAGCCTATTTTCTTGTTAGCTACCTTCTCACACACTTCAGTATAATAATTTCATAAAAGTGCCTTTCACACTTCAGCTCTCTCAGGATTAGGAAAGGGTGTTATTTACCACTCCTCCTCAAACAGAATCGCAGGGAGTGTCTTCAGTTAGGGAGACTTCTGACAAGAGGACAGAAGCCACTCTGGTTAAGATCTAAGCCCCCTGAGGAGTTCAGCTTTCCATTTCATGTTCTCCCTAGTGAGGTGTCTTGATTTGAAATCCATTTTAAACCAAAATGCCGCAGAGAATAAAATATCTCCAGAATTAACTTGAGCTGGGCTGTTAAAGGAGCCAAGTGGAAGAAAACCGGCAATCTGGAATATTCCAGCTGAGGTTGTTGGCTACACAGGTGTGGGGGTGACAATGATGTCATTGGCTGGGGCAACACGTTTGTTTTGTCATAAATTATTTGCAGAATGGCTTCCGTTCACAACAAGGTACGTGTGGCATGAATATTCCTGTTGCTATGGCATTAGACGTGGGGAAGGCGGGCAGTGACAAAGGTCTTGATTTTATTTTATTTTATTTATTTTTTTTTTGTTTTGAGATAGAGCCTCAAGCTGTCACCCTAGATAGAGGTTGCTCACAGCAACCTCCAATTCTTGGGCTCAAGTGAGTCTCTTGCCTCTGCCTCCCAAGTCGCTGGGACTATAGGCGCCCGCCACAATGCCCTGCCATTTTTTTGTTGCAGCCGTCATTGTCATTTGGCGGGCCCGGGCTGGATTCGAACCTGCCAGCTCAGGTGTACGTGGCTGGCGCCTCAGCCTGCTGAGTCATGGGCGCCTAGCCAAGGTCTTGATTTTAGAGGGGAGGCTAAAAGCCAGCCAATGTTCATTCTTTCTAAGGCATACTCCAAACCTCTAAGCATATTTTTTATTTCAACCAATACATATCCACAACAGAATTTATTTATGTGTACACCTAAAAAAATAGTAATAAAAATAAAACAAGAACACACATACATCCTATCCAACTCAAGAAACAGAACATTGCCAATATTTTTGAATTCCTCTGTGTGCCACCAACTGTCCACCCTCTGTCCACGTTCCTGTCAATAATCTATGCCCATGCTCCAGAGGGGACCACTCCAGAATTTGTGCTTATCAATCCCTTGCTTTTCTTTTTGGTTTTATCTCACATGCATTTGTCACTAATGGACATATTATTTCATTTTGCCTGATTTGGAACTTTATATCTTGGAACTATTATCTCTGTTCTTTTGTATCTTGTTCTTTCACTCATTTACTTTTGAGATTCATCGTGTCAATATACATAGCTGGCCTTTTCCCCACCACTGTGTAATGTTCTGTGGCATTAATATATCCAAATTGATATATTATTACTCTTAATGGACATCAGGATAATGGCCATTTTTTCTATTATGAATAATGCTGCTATGGTTATTCTTGAACGAGGTTTCAGTAGGGCATCTGTAAGAGTTTTTCTTTGGTTAAAATCCTTGGAATAGGATTACTGAGTGGAAGAGTATCTGCCTGTCTGATTTACTGGGGCACACCAAGATGTTTTCCAAAGTACATTTTCCAATTTATGATCGTATACCAGCAGTGTGTGAGAATTCCCACTGAAGCACATCCTTGATTACTGTTGGTACTACCAGACTTTACTAGATTTTTTTGTGTGTGTGTGAGACAGAATCTCACTGTGCTTCCCAGGCTAGAGTGCTATAGCATCATATCTCATAGCAACCTCAAACTCTTTTGTTCAAACAACCCTCCTGCTCTGGCCTCCCCAAGTAGCAAGTAGCTGGTCAACAGGCACCAGCCACAATGCCTTATTAATTTTTCCATTTTTTTAGTAGAGACCAGGGTCTTGCTCTTGCTCAGGCTTGTCTAGAACTCCTGACCTCAAGTGATTCTCCCATATTGGCTCCCCCCACAGTGCTAGGATTACAGGCATGAACTACCTCCCCCGGCCTCAGACATTACATTTTTATCAGTCTGGTGGGTATATGATATGATATACATAAATATTTCATAATGCATATGTGAAATGATATATGGTATCTCCCAATATGTATGTGAAATGATAATCTGATATTGTATTTGCATTTTCCTCACAAATATAATTCCTGACCCAATATGAGCGTCTTTTCAGAAATTATAGATATTCTTTTCTCCTCTTCTCCGAAATTCCTCGTCCTGTCTTTGCCTCACTTTGTAAAGTCTATTTTTCCTTATTGTGTTGTAGGCATTTCTTCCTTGCAGTATTTTGTCAGGTGTATTGCAATTATTATCTCCCTGTTTGTGGCCTGTCTTTTTACTTTCTTTTTTTTTTTTTTTTTTTTTTTTGTAAGACAGAATTTATTCACAGAAAAGAAAGAAAAGAATACAGAAAACATTAAGGCATCTGTTAGAGGGAGAAAATTCTAGTGGGGAGAGAGAAGCTCTCTCCGTTTCTTTCCCAGTCTTTCCCCATCTCCTCCTTTAGGCCTTTAGTCTCAGGGTATATATAGGTGTATGGGTTCCTTGGCCAGGAAAC
>CAUYON010129880.1:0-32225 GCA_963573935.1 Arctocebus calabarensis | reverse complement strand
TGGCACACAGGGAGGGTGAGCGCTGCTTAAGTCCTCCTCCCTCAGTTTCGGCAGAGGTCAGGGTTCTGGTGCGTCAGGTAAGGAGGTAAGGGGGGAAGGGAGTCCTAGAAGTTCAGAATGGTGGAAAACTTTAGTTCAGTTTTTCTGCCTGAAGCTTGGTTTCTGGAAGTCACAGCTTGCCTCAAGGGTGACCTGCAGTTATCACTTCTCTCTCTCTCTCTCTCAGCTGGGCTCCTAGTCTTCAGCTCAATTGGGCAGTTTCTGGAGGTTATCTTTCCTTTTGGATAGGTGCCTCTGTCAGAAGCTGGTTCCAGTAGGCGATCTTGCCCCGCCCTCAGGTCATGATTAGATTTAAATGTCAAGCCACGATTGGCTAGACCGAGGCTGTTTGCGATTGGCTAAAATGGCTATTGTTAAAATAATATGCAATTGATCCTCAAAAAATGTGGCAACTAGGGCCACCCAATGCCTGCACAGATGAAAATTCTTATGTAACTTTCAACTCTCCCAAATGTTACTAATAGCCTGTTGATGATAAGCCATGTTGATAACATAACAGGTGATTAACATTTTTATGTCATATATATTATAACTTGTACTCTTACAATAAAGTAAGCTAGAGAAAGAAAATGTCGTTAAAGATATCATAAGGAAAACAAAATATGTTTACTATTAATTAAGTGGAAATGGATCATCATAAAGTCTTTATCCTTGACATTGAATAGGCTGAGGAAGAAGAGAAGGGGTCTTGCTACCATAGGGATGGCACAGGTGCAAAAAAACCCACATATAAATAGATCTGAGTGGTTCCAACCTGTGTTGTTCCAGTGTCACTTGTACTCCTAGTTAGGTTGCAGTTTGTATACTAAGTTAGGCTGTAGTTTGTTACATAGAAACTCAAATTACAAAGACAGCCTCAGGTTAATGGCTTCCTGCTTATTTAACAGCATACTATCAATCCAATAGACGACAAGAAAAAGGAAGACAAGAAGCAAAGGAGAAAAATGTAAATAGAAAATGTCAAATAATATGGTAGATATATGCCCCCAAATAGAATTAATTAGTCCTAATAAATACAAAAAAATTAATTTCACTTATTGGAGACTATGAATTTTGGATTAAAAAGTCTACTTATTATATATACAAGACACATCTAAAGTGAAAAACATAGGAAATTTGTAAGTAAAAAAAAAGGAAAAGCTATGCCTTAACCCTTGAACAACATGTGTTTTAACTGAGCAGGTCCACTGAAGGCCAGAATTTTTCCACCCAAACACTAATCCATAATAGACTATTTGTGGGATGTGAAACCCACATATATGAAGGCTAACTTTTCATATTTTCCCAATCTGCAGGGACAACTTTTCATATCCTCCCAAATCTGCAGTATGTGCAGATTTCAATATAGCAGGGGGTCTTGGAACCAATTCCCCCTGTGATATTGAGGGAGACTATTTGAATTAATAGCCAAAATAAACCAATATTGATATCTGACAAAGTAGAACTTAAGGCTGAAAGTAAGGATATCACCTATTTATGAAAACAGCAAAAGAAACCCCCCCAAAGACACAGCAATCATAAATAAGTACATACCTAGATTAACATAGTTTTGAAAGACAAAAATGAAAGTGGAAGGATTACACAGAGAAATTTACCAACTTTTTACATCTGCAACTAAACAAGGAGACTTTAATGTGTTTCTTAACAACTGATCAAAAAGATAGTATCATTAGAAATTATAGAGGTTATTTGAAAAGGTAATTAGTAAACATGATTTAATAGCAGGCACAAAGCAAGTCACCTTAAATCCCATATGACTGATACCATATAGAGACTTTGATAGAAAGTGTCCTACATAGTTTAAGGCTTAAAGGAAATCATACTGGAAAAATTTTGAAAATTAGTAAAGAGCAATATAGTCTAATAAAAAAAACTTGTAGGGTCAAGTTAAATTTGTAGTGTTAAATGTAGCATACTAGAAAATAAGATTGAAAATTATCCAAGTACTTAACTGAAGGAAGCTAAAGAACAATAGAGAAACATCTAATGAAAGAATTAGAAAATAAAGATACAATCAGATATTAGTGAATAATAACACATATTTTAAAATCCAAGCACAATTATAAAAAAGAACAAAATCTGATGATTGTGGGAATTTCCAAAAGTGGAAAAAAGAAGAGAATGGTATAATGAACCCTGTATACCCTGCCCCAGTAACTACAATACTGTGGCCAATCTTACTTCACACAGACTCCCGGTTAGTTTTCTATTACTTTCTTATTTTAAAGCAAATCCCACAGATCTTATAGCTAAAATCTGACCTTTTGAGGGTTAAAAACTAGTAGAACAAAGTTTTAGCAAGACTCATGAATTTTTAAATACAAGGCACAAATAAAACAATATTAGGAATAAAAAAGGTTCAATATAGGATTTGAAATCATATGACTACTATAATACCTTATGCCAATAATTTTAAAAAACTGAAACAACGGCATACTTTTCTAGAGAATATGTAAATTAATAAAATTTACCCTAAAAGACAAAAGAATAAATAAGTAAAACAGAAAAGCTTACTATAATGTGGTGGTTAATAGCATAGATTCTATAGCCAGAAGTCTAATTGCCTGGGTTAGATTTTGGTTCTGCCGCTTACAGTGAGCTGGAGCAAGCTACCAAATACCTTTTTGCCTCAGTTTCCTCAGACAAATGATAATAATTTCACCTAGCTCATAAGTCTGCTATGTTGATGAAATGAATATTAATTGTTGAAATGCTTACAAGTGAGCTTCACACTGTGTAAGTGTTACCTGCTGTGAATATGGTAATAACAAAATAACAAGCGATTACATCAGTAGTTAAAAATTTCCTCCCCCTAAAGGAAACAGAGCTAGAAAGATTTACAGCTGAGTTTTAGCATAGTCAAAGAACAGATAATTCCCATCGTACCCAGACTGTTCCAGATAATAGACAAAGACAAAGCCATTTAACTTATTTTATGAGACAATATTATTTGATTCCAAAACCAGTCAAAGACAGTATAAAAAAACTGCACGCCAACCTAACTTGTAAACACAGATACTAAAAAAAATCTAAGTAAAGTATTAGCAAATCCAGTTTAGCAGTAGAGAGGAATATGTTTTAAAAATAAAACCAAACATGATTTATCCTGGGAATACACAGAAAGCTTAACTTTAGAAAATGTTTTTATGTAATTTACCACATAGCAGATTAAAGATGTTCCATATAATCACTATAACAGGTATGGACTGGCATTCAGAAAAGTTTTGGTGAAGTTTATGATTTAAAAAGACAATTCCTAACAAAGTATAAATAGAAGGAATCTTGAATATTCTTGGTGTAAAAAGGCATTTGGCAGAAACCTATATTATATAATAAATTTTATCATATATTATAAAATAAGTATTTAGAAATGTTTTCATTAAAGTCAGGAACTGGATAAAGATATCTATTACTACAGCTATTATCAATACTCTGCTAGAGGTTCTAGTCAAAAAAGAACTGGAGATATAGGGATCAAGAAAATAGAGATAACATAATCATTATTTCTTCGTGGTATGGTTGTCTATGAAATCTAAAAGATCCTACAGAGCTAATGAAATTATTCAACAGACATCTCATATAAAACTGCCTTTAAAAAACAATAGCATTCCTACAAGTCAGTATTTACATAAAGAAATTTGGAAAAAGTTATCTAATTTAGCAATAAGAATAATTTGAAATCTAAGAGTTAATAAAAAAATTATAAATATTTTGCTAAGAAAACTTCAAAACTCTATTGAACATCTAAGAAGGGCTTGATAAATAGATAAACTGTGCTCGTGAGTATGAAGACTCAATATGGTAAAGATGGTAATCTTCCCCCAAGTGCATTTGTAATTTCAATGCAATTTCATTATAAATCCTAACATAGTTTCTCATCAAACTTTACATACTTGTTTTAAAATTTATGTGGCTGAAAAAAGTCCAAAAATATCCAATGCAGCTCTGAAAAAGAATAACAAGCAAAGTTTATTTATTCTACCAGGCATCAAAGTGTATTACACAGCTAATTAAGTAAAACAGTGTGGTTTTGGTTGAGCCATAGATAAAAGATCCGTTGAACAGATTAGAAATTCCAGGATCAAGTCACAGCACATATAGACATGTCATGGAATGGAACTAGCATTACAGATCAGAGAAGAAAGATGGTTAGTCAATAAAGCTGTTGCATTGGGAGTTAGGCTTCTTCCAGAAAGAAGATGAGATTCCTACCTTATGTGAAAAACAAAAAAGAGATTTCATGTAGATTAAAGATTTAAATATGAAAAAAAATGTAACAAACATTATAGAAGAAAATACAGGGAAAATCTTTACGATATTAAAGTAGAGAAAAAAATTCTCCAGCAATATGCCAAAAGGCATAAATTATATGGGAAAAGACTGATAACTTTAGCTCTGACAAAATGTGAACTTCTGAATGACAAATGAGATGGTAGCAATCCTAAACGACAAACTGCCAACTAGGTCAGTGTATTCGTAACACAAACAGAAAAGCATTATTACGCAAGTTGTATCTTTTTAAAAAGCATTTTTTTAATTAATGAGAAAAGAGATAAAAACACACAATTAAAGATAGGCAAAGGAAAGTGAACAAACCATTCACAATCAAATAACTAATAAGTATGTGAGATGATGCTCAAGTTCACCAGTAATAGGAGAAATTCAAAGTAAAGTACTTATGAGACTTAATTTCACTCTTACATGTTTGGATAAAATTAAACAGTCATTAATGTCAGTTAATGTTGAGAATGTAGAGAAATAAACTCTTAAATACTCCTAGGATAATGAACTGGTTCAATCATGTCGGTAAGCCTATCCCCCTGGAAACCAGCAGTTTTAACTTTATAATTTAGGGAATCTCTTGAACTTGTATGCAAGAAGGGAATGACTGAATTACACTGTAGTTATATAATATTGTAGAATACTATATAGCAATCAAAATAAATAAAGTAGGCTCAGCGCCTATAGTTCAAAGGCTAGGGCACTGGCCACATACACCAGAGCTGGCCAGTTCAAATCCAACCTGGGCCTGCCAAACAACAAGGACAACTACAACCCCCTCCCCAAAAGTAGCCAGGCGTTGTGGTGGGTGCCTGTAGTCCCAGCTACTTGAGAGGATAAAGCAAGAGAATTGCTTAAGCCCAAGAGTTGAAGGTTGCTGTGAGCTGTGACGCCACAGTGCTCTACCAAGGGCGACACAGTGAGACTCTGTCTCAGAAAAAAAAATAATAATAATAAAACAAATAAATAAATAAACTAGCTAGGACGATGTAGGTCTGCATGAATTGGTCTCAAAAACAACACAGAGTGAAAAAAATCAAGTTCAGAATGATGGGTATACATATAATGCCATTCATGGGAATAAAATTTAAAATGTACATAAATACCATATATGTTCTTGGTTTTATACTTGTGCATGTACCCACATATGAAAATAAAAAGTAGAAAGGGAAGATTGCATACTAAATTCAAGACAGAGGTTGCCTCTGTGAGGCAAGAAGTGATACAATATAATTAAGTAAAGACAATTTTATTTCAGTTCTATAGGTTTTAGAAAATCACAAAAATGATAAAAACGGTCAGTTCTTGGTTGAGGATATATGCATATTTATACATTATTCTTTGTCTTTCTGTAATTTAAAATTTCATCAAAATGAAAATTGTAATTCAAATCAAAACAGAGAACTCCAAGTCTAATAATAAGAAAACCATCAGGAAAATCTCAACTGAGGGAAATTCTACAAAATGTCTAACCAGTACTCCCTTGAAATGTCAAGGTCATTAAAAACAATAAGGGACTGAGAAACTGTCATAACCAAGAGAAGCCTGAGGACACATGGTAATTAAATGTAATATGGTATCCTACATCTGATCCTGGAACAGAAAAAGAACATTAGGTAATAACGAAGGAAATCGGAAGAAAGAATTAATTTTTATTAACAATAATGTATTAATATCGCTACATTAATTGTGACAAATACACTGTACTAATGTATAAATAATGAGGGAAACTAGGTTTGGGGTAAATGAGAACTCTTTGTCCTATCTTTGCAACTTTTATTTAAATCTAAAATTATCCTAAAATAAAAAAGTTTGTTTACAAAACAGAATGGGTTCAGTGTTATTCCGATTTGTGTGTGTGGATGAGTGGATTATATACCCAAAATACGCGACAGTGATTGTGTCTCAAAGGTGCGTATATGAATTGCACTCATCTCTCTTTTATTCTTTTTTTAAAAAATTCAGATGAATGTGAGGGCACTTATGATTAGGTTACACAGTTTGCATTTGTAAGGTTGACGGCTGAGATGTGGCGGTGTCTGTGACCCAGGAAGTGTACCTTGTACCCCTGCATTGTACCTGCTGGATGGAAGCCCACCTTCCCAGCCAGCCCCGGAATCTGAGTATTTCTCTCTTGTGAACCTATAGTTGTTAATCTACTAGTTTCAGTTTAGTAGAGAGTACATGCAATGGTTGTTTAATCTCTCTTTTTCTTTTTGGTAGAGACAGAGTCTCACTCTATCACCCTTGGTAGAGTGCTGTGGTGTCACACAGTTCACAGCAACCTGTAACTCCTGGGCTTAGGCGATTCTCTTGCCTCAGCCTCCCGAGTAGCTGGGAGTACAGGCGCCCACCACAACACCCGGCTATTTCTGTTTTGCAGTTCAGCCGAGACTGGGTTTGAACCTGCACCTTCGGTATATGGTGCCGGCGCCACCCGTATTCTCTCTTTTTTTTTTTTTTTGAGGCAGAGTCTCAAGCTGTCCCCCTGGGTAGAGTGCTGTAGCGTCATAGCTCACAGCAACCTCCAAGTTGGGCTCAAGTGATCCTCTTGTCTCAGGTTTTCTGTTTTTAGTAGAGACAGGTCAGGCTTTGGCTCAGGCTGGTCTGGAACTCGTGAGCTCAAGCTGTCCACCGACCTTGGCCTCCCACAGTGCAGGGATCACAGGCTTGAGCCACTGTATCCGGCCGGCTGTCTTTTTCTCTTTCATTCTTTAATTTTTCAAACTGCTGCAGTCTAATAAATAAAAAGCAAGTGTGACATATTGATATGTTTCAGCTATCAGAACCATTATTAAGACTTTGATATTGTTCCTCTTAGCATGCAAGAATAATTGGCTTCTCCTCCCAACACCCATTTTCAATATTTGCCTGAGAAGCTTGTTTGCTAAAACTGCAAAACTCCCCAGTTCTGCCAGGAGTTTTCAGGGAAGAAGCTCAAGAATTCATTTTTTAACAAGCCTCCAAGTGATTTTTTTTTTTTTTGAATGATGGCTGTTCAGATATGTTTGGAAAACTGATTCAGCTAATTCTCAAACTTTAAAACTCAGTTCAGTGTCAGCTCTGCAGTCCAGCTTCCTCTGCCTGTGTGAAGATGTAGAATCCGCCTCCTCTGTACACACAGCTCCAGGACTGCGTCCCATTGATGCATCCTAGTCAGCTGTTTAGATTTGTTTTTCTCTCTAGTTGTTTTGCATAATTTTTGTGATCTCGTCAAACATAGCATCTGATAGGCTCTCAGTATGCATTATTGGATAAATAATTATCCATTATTTGGATAAATGCATGGAACATAAAGGGATGGACGGGCTGCTTTTACATAAATGGAAGGATTCTGGGAATTTGACCAGCATCTATCAATTCCCTCAGTAATGGTATCTGTAGTTGTTTAGTAATGGGTGGGATCCGTCTCTTTTACCATCTCTAGAAAGTCAAACATGGCAATATTTAATTTATTACAAAATGTATGGCTTTATGCTTGACTAGTGGTTGGAGAAACTGGGTATGCAAGTATGTTTTCGAATTATCTAGGAAACGACTCACACCCTAACTCACATGGGTGAGTACTTCCACTGAGCCGGGATACTCAGAACTGAAGAGTTGTGCTATCCAGGATGGAGCCTCTGGCCATGTGTGGTCTTTGAAGTTTAAATTTAAAGAATTAAAACTAAATGAAATAAAACATTCAGTTCTTCAATCACATATTTCAAGTGCTCAAAGGTCACGTGGTAGTGGACACTGTGTTAGAAAGGGCAGACCTTAAAAGAACATTTTATCCTGGTAAAATGGTAGCAGCACTGGTAGCACAGTGGTTACAGCGCCAGCCACATACACTGAGGGTGGCAGGTTCGAACCTGGCCCACACCAGCTAAACAATTGCAACAACAAATAGTCAGGTGTTGTGGCAGGTGCCTGTAGTCCCAGCTACTTGCACTGTACTGAGGGTGACATAGTGAGACTCTGTCTCCAAAAAAAAAAAAAAAGAAAGAAAAGAACATTCTATCCTTACAGAAAATGCTATGGGAAAATGCTGGCAGAGTCTTCCTCCCAACCTTGCCGGTCCCAATCAGATAGCTTCTCATATTCAACCTTGTACCCTTCCAGGCAAAGTTCTGTGTGGGTCACAGTCCAGGCATGTCCTGGGCACCAGGCAGGCATTCCGAGATGAAGAAAATACAATTGCTGTCCTGGAAGAGCTTAAAGTGGGGATTCTCAACCAGGGTGATTTTGACGCCCAGGGAAATCTGACATTTTTAGTTGTCATAAGTGTGTGTTCTTGGTATGTAGAGCCAGTAGCACTCACAGAGGGCCAGGATGCAGGGTAGAGGTCAAGTGTGCTGTTAAGCATTCCAGATACCCTCCTCCCGTCATCAACATGTTCTCCCCAGAATGTCAATGATTTCAAAGTTGAAAGACGCACGGGTGACACCTTGTTGAGGAGATGGACCCAGCGGCAGCTAGTGCCAACGCCATGTGGGAAGTGATGGGGGTGGGGTAATTCTTGAGCTGAGTCTAGAAGGAGCTGGTGGTTAGCTGCTGCACCTACATCCTGCTCTTGGGACACGTTGCCCGCCCCTCCTGACCGCACCTAAAACGGTTGCGTATTTGAACCACTGTTTTATATACACTGCTCCCCCGTTAGACGCTGGCTGCTTCAGGAGCGGGAGCTGCCTTGAACCACGTGTGGCTGGAGCACATGGGAGAGAGACAAGAAAGTTTGCGAGGGAGAACAAGGACAGGTGGCTGTGATCTCACTCACCTCCCCCCGGGACAGTGTATCCTGCATCCTCGGGTAAATTATTTTGCTACCCGTAGAAGCATTTTCTAAAACAAGGTGCAGCCATTGGTAGAGTAAAATTTGTCACCAGAGCTTGTTTTCAGAAAGAGCTCTGTCCTCAGGCAGCTGTTCCTCAGAGGGCGTTTGGGGATGCAGCTCACATACCTTAGTGGCTTAAAATGCTGCACGTTTCTGTCCTCTGACAGCATCAATCCGTCACGCGGTACCTCGTCAAGCCAGAACAGCCGATGCTGAAAACGGACGGTTTCCCCTCACGATGCAATGCATTTGGAGCCAGGGACAAGGGGATGGTAACTAGGAGAAGTGTAACCTTACTTTAAATGTAACAGTTCCCTTTGGTTTTTACAGATTTACCTGTTCATCTCCGATACCCCGGGGGGAAATTCCTTCAGTGTTAGGAGCAAGTACCACTCTGCCTTTTGTTGACCTTCCCTTTCCCTTGGGGACATTGTGTCTGTTAGGTTCTTGACGCAAACATTTGCAAAACCTCCTTCTCAGCTAGCTAAGGAGTCTTGAGTTGCAAACCATATTTTACATGGAGTGAATGCCTAGAATATAGAAAGACTAACAAATCAGGCAGCGCCTGTGGCTCAGTGGGTAGGGAGCTGGCACCATATATGGAGGGTGGCAGGTTCAAACCCGGCCCCAGCCAAACTGCAACCAAAAAATAGCCGGGCGCTGTGGCGGGCGCCTGTAGTCCCAGCTACTCGGGAGGCTGAGGCAAGAGAATCGCCTAAGCCCAGGAGCTGGAGTTTGCTGTGAGCTGTGATGCCACTGCACTCTACAGAGGGTGATAAAGTGAGACTCTGTCTCTACAAAAAAAAAAAATAAATAAATAAAAGGAAGAAAGACTAACAAATCATTAGGAAAAAGAGAAACGCATCAACAGCTGTACAAAAATATTTTTTTCTTTTTTATCCTTGTTCTATAAGGCTTTTTTAATTTAAAATATTTTTAATATTTTTATTAAAAATGGAGACACAAACCCACGTTAGTCTAGGACTACACAGAGTCGGGATCATCAGCATCACTATCTCCCGTCTCCACCTCTTGTCCCACTGGAAGGTCTTCGAGGGTAATAACACCCATAGAGCTGTCATCTCCTCTGACGACAGTCTGGAATACCTCCTGAAGGACCTGCCTGAGCCTGTTTTACAGTTAACTTTTTAAATATAGGTTTAAGGACTACTCTAAAATAATGATAAAAAGTACAATAAATGCACAAACTAGTAATGCAGTTATTTGTCGTCATTATCGAGTATTATGTGATGTGCATAATTATAGCGTGACTGTTATACAGTGGGCAGTGCAGTCGGTTTGCTTACACCAGCATCGCCACCAACACAAAGGTGAGTCAGGTGTTTCAGGACTTTACAACTGCTAGGACGTCACTAGGCAATGGGAATTCTTCAGCTCCATTATAATCTTACGGGGCCACCACTGCACCTGTGGTCCATCATTGGCCAAAAAGTTATATAGTGCATCACTGTTCTAACGTTTATCCCAGGCCTTGGGGGGACAGCACAAACTCTTGTAGTTTTCCTTGCTCACTCATTAGCCATGTATTTCCTGTCGGGACCCTTTTGAGAGCAAAGATACTAAGATGTTTGCTATAGATTTTGCTGCAATTTCCGTGTTTCTAGAACTACCCCCCAAAATAAATAAATAGATAAAAAGGTAAAAAAAATTAGCAATTTAAAGAGTTGAGAGTGAAGGAGACAAAAACGTACAAACACTTTTCCTAAATGTAGAATGTATGCCTGGAAGAAGTAGATATTAGTTAAAAAGAAGGGCCTCATGTGTTTTATGTGACTTCTGTCCCAACGGGAGTCCTGCCGAGACACAGCCCAGAGCGTGCATGCTACCCTATCATGGACTTGTACTGGGTATACATGGTTTTTGTTTGTTGTTTGGTTTTATTTGTCTGTTTGAGGCAGAATCTTACTCTGCTGCCCTGGGTAGAGCGCCATGACTCACAGCAACCTCAAACTCCTGGGCCCAAGCGATCTATCCTCCTGCCTCAACCTTCCAAGTAGCTGGAACTACAGGCACTCACCACAGTGCTCTGCTTGTTTTTCTGTTTTTAGTAGATATGGGGTCTTGCTCCTGCCCAGGCTGGTCTTGAATTCCTGGGCTCAGACAATCCACCCTCCTTTGCTCGGATTATAGGAGTGAGCCACCGCGCCCAGCCTGGATATATGTCGTATTGCTACAAACATGCAACTTACTCTTCCTGTTTGTTTTGTTCAATGACAGTGATGGAGGGTCTTCATTCTGTCGGCCATTTTGCCGGGTACTGGAGGTGCAGAGATTTGCTGCTTTCCATTCCTGCTGCCCTGGGCTTTGCTGCCTGGTGTGGGACATTGCTGCACGCAGACAGGCCATTTCAATGATGAAGCAGAATCTAATAAGATAGAAGTTTGCCCAAGTCTCAGGGTTTCTGCTGAAATCTACCAGAAGGCAGTGACTGTCATTACCTCAGTGGGTGGTCTTTGGACAGGATGTTATGTAATCCTTACACAGGCTCTGTGGGGGGCACTGACATAGCTTCCACATTCTAGAGCAGTGCTGTCCGATAGAACTTACTGTGAAGACAGGAACATTCTATTTGGTACCATTAGCCACCTGCGCATTTTGGGCACTTGAGATGTATCTATTATAACACAGAGACTGAATTTTAAATTTTATTTAATTTGAATTATTTAAATTTAAAAAGCTACATGTGGTTAATAGAGACCGTATTGTGCAGTTTTTAGGGGGTCACAGTCTACTGAGACAGACAGCAGATTATAATTCCAGCAATTATACCATATGGAAATTATAAGTTACGTTTTTTACACTGACTAAATGTATTTTGGAGACCTCATCTGTATCAGCACCGTGATGCAGAGGTGCCTAGGCCCTGGCCCCAGTCATCCAGGGACCCTCGATCTAGTGGGTTGTAACACTAGCCAGGGCAAATGTCCCCTTTGAGAATACTTCTGTAACCTGTAGAACGCCCACATAAATAAGGCTCCAGGAAACCAAAGTCTTTAAGAGCAGGGGGCTGGGAGTGTTTACCTAGCTTGACCAGCTCTGAACATCACAGTCAGGTGATCATCAGTGAAGCCCACCGGGGCCAGGCGTGCATATCTGTGCAAACATGTCATCCTTTGTTGTTGAACTACATGGAGGCCACTGAGGGATTTGCTGGCCAGCACCCCCACGTGGAGGTGACAAGCACGCTCAGTGTACAGCCCACCGTGCATGCTGTATACAGACACATGAAGGGTTCTGAGGCCAGGTCCTGGAAGAAAGATTTGGTAAGAGCTCTGAAGCCACAGTCTGAGGTTACCGCGCTGGCCCTATCTGGATTATCTTTTGCGTCTCACTTTTTTCTTTTTTCAGAACATGAGCAGAACAGTGTGTGCTGGAACATTCCCTTCCTCCTTCAGGGCTTTTGATTACCCAGCCCTCTGCTTTTGGTACCATTTCTAAAAAAGGTTTGAAAGATGCTGCTGGGCCCGGTCTCTAAATTGGGCCCTCGTTCTCTCAGCTGCTGAATCCTTTCTGTAGACTCAGCCTTCTTCTACATGCTGGGCCGAGGGAAGCATCCCTGCTAACTCCTTTAGGCAGGAAGAGTCGCTTCTGGCTGAACACAAGTCCTGGTTTGCGCAGCACGTGGTACTACCTGTGGGCACCACAGGACAGGTCCTGTTCTGCTCCCTTCACTGCTGACCAAAGGGTCTTGCTGCTGAATTAAGTACCGGATGATGTAGGGTGTGCACATGCTGGCCACTGAGGACAGGGCCTGACGCCGTGCAGTGGCCGTCTCGTGGGCCCTGAGCCTCTTTCTCTGGGGACGGCCTCCTGGCCCTCTTTGCATGGTCACCTCAGATGAATTCCCAGAGCCATCCTCGCAGAACATGTTCTGTTGATCACACTGGAGATGAGCAGGTGGTCCGAGATTCCTTCGCGGAGAATTTGGAACTGGGGAGGGAGGAGAAGAGCGAGAGACTGTTCTTACCTGAGACAATGAGACAGGAAGGCCTGGGTGTTGTCGGGAGCGTGGCTGGAACTGCAAAGTACACACTGGGAGCAATTTGGCCCGTAGAGAGAGACAGCAATGGGACAGGCGCACATGGGGACACCGATTTCCCGACGGCATTCCACCCCCTAATTCCCGTCCTTCCTCAGGCCAAGCGGCATTATGACCCTTGTTTCCTTGAAACAAATGCCCGGATTTGGCTAAGGTGGGTGGGAGCAAGTTGCTCTCTGCTCCACATACACACAGTTAACAAATGGGAAGCGTGGTATATAGAAGTTTTAAATGGCCTGTGTCATTTCCGTCCCCGGTGTCCATTCTGTGCAATCCCCTGCCCTTCAGTCTTAGGCGGGACCTGTAACTTGCTTCTGATACATAGTACAGGTGGAGGGACCCTGCAGTCCTACTCAGTTGGCTTCAAGTTAACTAACAGGGCGATGACCCTGGATGGGCCTCACCCAATCAGGGCAGCCCTGGAAGTACGTCGGGGAAGAAGTGTAGAGTCAGAGACTCATTCTTTCCTGTGGGCCTTGAAAAAATGAGATGCTTGAGTTCCACAGGTGTGAGAAGATGAATTCTGCCAACACCCATATGAGCCTCAGATAGACTCAGGCCCTGCCGACACCCTGGTTGCAAGCTGGGAGGCACGGAGCCTGGAGTCTTGATGCACAGAAACTGTCTTTTAAGCTGTTAAGCTTTTGGTGATTGATTTTGCAGCAATGAATGTGTTTCTCTCAGTCTAATCCTCCTCTTTCCACCGTTCTCTAAACAACAACCACCGCTGTCTTTCAGATCTGACTGTCACAACTTCAATCTGCTTTTTAAGAGGGACTGTAAGAGGCCAGATCAGGTCTTTCTACTTCTTCCCTGTCATCCTTCAGCAGTGGCCTAAGCCTTTTCTTCACTGAATCTTATGAGAATCGTTGCTCAGCTAATTGACATGGGATCACGGGTTAGTGGCTTGTTGCAGAGAATTCCTTAGGTGCTGGCAGTGGTGAGCCATGGAGGAGAGAAGTGTGTAGGGTGCCGGCTGCCAAGGATGGAAGCAGATCTGACACAAAACTCAAGTGCAAGCCTTCCTGATGTGATTCTCTTCATCTCTTTGTGGACTTAGGGCTTTTATGGGGACATCGGGCAAAGAATTTGCTTCGTGGGGGAGGGGAGGAACCGTGGGCCCCCTGTGCACCTGTCTTCCCCCAGCTCACTTCCCCATTGGCTGGAGTCTGCCCCTGGCTGCTCAGAACCTTCTGGAAAGCATGAAGGCCGAGAGGTGTGAGATGTGGGGGTAGAGCTGGCGAGTCCTCCTGTAAGCAGCCCCGATGTGAAGGGGCCGTCCTGCAGCTTCCGAGTTGCTTTCAGCTGCATTTATCATTTGCTTTCTCAACATCCCTGGAAGCAAAGCAGTCGTCATCATCGTTGATTTATAGATGAGGAAATTGGGGTCCAGAGAAGTTCAATGAACTCCCTGAGATTACACAGCTCAGGAGTAGCACAACCAAGGCTGGAAGTCGGAGCCCCAGCGCCTTCATTCCTTCCCTGAAGAATCGCCGAGGGCCTCCCAGATGCCAGGCACTGTGCTGCCTCCTGGGTGTGCGGCCGTCAGGAGACACAAGACATAGACAAGCACAGAAATCAGCTGTGACTATGAAGGACGTTCATGGGCTGTACGGGAGTTCCGGGAGTTGTCTTCCGAGGCAATGCAAGCTACGATCTGAAAGCCAAAGCTGTTAGGCAGCAGATTGGCGGCTGGGACAGCGCTCCAGAGGCAGGGAATAGCTTGGCGTTTCCCCAGCAGAGAGAAAAGCCCGTAAATGTGGCTGTAGGGTAGGAAAAGGGAGGAGTAGGGCAAGGCGAGGCCAGGGCCACAGACAGGGTGCAGAGCACACAGTGCCTCAAGGTTCTGCTTAAACATTTTTGCAGTGATTTAAGCAGCAATGGGAAGCCTTGAAGGTTTTTTTTCCTTTTGAATTATTGTGGTAGCATAATAGTTATATATCTTTATGGGATCCTTGAAGGTTTTTATCCAGAAGTCACATATTTAGGTTTGTATTTTTAAGAGAACATACTAGCTGTTGCATAGGAAAGATGCTGGAGAACAAGGTAGAAATGGAGTCAAATCAATGAGCTACTGCACCAGTCCAAGCAAAGGATGGTGATGAGCGTAGAGGCAACAGGGGTGCAGAGAGCCTCACGGCTGGCTGTGCATGGTGATGGAGAGGTCGACAGAGGGGTCCAAGACTTCTTTCTTTCCCCTGGGTATTTATTGTCTCCCGGGATGGGCTTCCTGTGCTGCTTTTCTTTTCAGAGAGTAAAAACAAAACCAGGTCTTTCTAGAACACAAAGAAGAAATGACTGAGCCTCCACATGGTCTCAGAAGAGCTCTTCAAACATCCCATTGTTATAGATTCACACAGAATAAGGAAAGTAGGTAAAATGTTTCACCTTGATGGTTAGACTCTTTGAGGAAGACATCAAACTTCTCCCCAGGGAAGAAAAATAAATAACTTGTTAGACTATAAAAAGGGTCATGTTATATAAATTGTCACGTTACGTAAAATGCTCAAACTACTATCTTGGTGTTAAGCCCACTGGTCTTTCTTTTTTGGATATAGAGTCTCACTCTGTCGCCCTGGGTAGAGTGCTGTGGCGCCACAGCTGACAGCAACCTCAAACTCTTGGGCTCAAGCAATTCCCTTGCCTCAGCCTCCTGGCATTTACAGGCACCCACCACAATGCCCATGTCGTTTTTTCTATTTTTAGTAAAGATGAGGTCTCACTCTTAGGCTGCTCCCCAGCTCCTGAGCTCAGGCAATCCACCCACCGTGACCTCCCAGAGTGCTGGGATTACAAGGGTGAGCCATCTTGCCTGGCCAAGCCCACTGGTCTTTCCAAAGCTCCTGAAATTCCAGACTGCTGCTTTGACAATGACAAGAGAATTATTTACAATTAAAAAATAATCGTTCTTCACTTTTCTCCTCAAAATTCTGGAGGAGAGTTTCGAGGATGCAGAGTCGTGCACCACTGAGACGGACAGGCTGGTAAGGGAAGAGTGAGGTGTCTGTTGAAGAGTGGTGTGGAAAATACCCGGGCTTCGGACTCCAAGCTGGGTTCCGATCCTCCTTCTCTCACTTATTAGCCGCATGAAGCTGAGTATCTGAACACGTCTTCTGTGTCACAAATCACAATAAAAATTGATTTAAAACCCTCCATTTCACAGGTCGTTCAATCAAACCTAGCGAGTACCTGGTGCCATATAGGTATCAGATATTGAATGTATGCTCCTACCCAGAGGAAAAAAGGTCTTCTAGGTATTTTTGACTCTTTTGTGCTCAATGGAAAATTCTTCACTTTCATTACTGGAGAAAATAATTACAATTTGAAATTAAATGTTCATAAAACAAGTAGCTCGATCCCCCCCCAAAAAATCAAGAAATATTGAGTACCTACTATATACCAATCATTTTGCAAGTGGGGGAATTAAATAGGCATAAGATCAAATGTACGGACCAAAGTGGGTGAGACATAAAGCAAAGGCCTGGGGCAGAATTAGGTGTAATTCAGCCCTAATTTCTCATTAGGTGTCCCCGGGCTGAGTTGCAAGGGAGGGTGGCGAGCCTGACGATTCTCACAAATGAGAATTGTTCACTGGAATAGCAGTTAGCCAGCTCTACATAAGACTCACTCTTCCCCCATCTGTATGCAATCCCTAAAAGCCAGTTCAGAAAAAAATATGGAAGAAAAACTTTTTTCAGAGCAATTAAGAGTGGTTTTGAAATGGGTCAGAAAAAAAGCACAGCGGCTTTGGGAGGGTGAGATTACTGCTCTGACCTTGACTTTCCTTATCATCTAATCTAGCACTTAGCCCTAGGCCATGCAAAGCAGGAGTCATTTGTCCTATATTCGAAATGAATTAGTAAGTTTTCAACAACAACAAATCTGCTTTAGAAATTGCTGCCAGAGAAACTCAGCTGAGTAGACCCCCTCGGAGAGACTTGAGGGCTCCACCAAGTTTTGATTCAATTCAAGGTCACAGGTATTTTCTGAACATTTACTCTGTGGGATCCACCCTTGTGGGATCTGAAGCTCCCACTGACGATCTCCTGGGCTCCTGAAGGAACAGGTATGTGAACAGACAAATAATGAAACAGCACGCAGAGTACCCCAGTAGAGATGTGTTCTAGAGTCAGGGGTCACAGGGGAGGGGTGACTGATTAACCAAGATGGGAGGCCAGGGAGGAAGGAAATATCTGAGCTAGGATTGAAGGGAGAATGGTAGGGTTCGATAGAAGGATGAGGGAACATGGAAGAGGGAAACATTGTTCAGGGGATTGTGAGCAGTGGGGCCCTCTCAACAGGCCTTGCCTCGCCCAGCTCACAGGTGGAGCGAACTGCGGTCGACCTTTCATGCTGCTGGATTTACAGAGCACGGGACACATTCTGTCCCAAATACCTCCTCACCTTTATTCAGTGAGTCTACTTTTAGCTAGTTTTGATCCTTGTTCAAAAACAGATATTTATTTTAGGTCATTGCTCTTCATTTGTCCTTGAATGAGGGTAAATTCTATGTGCTTTATCCAGTTTTAGATGTTTAAAGAGCAAGATAGTCTGAGGCCCAGAATCAGGCCAGCCACTAATCACTTACACATCTGAAAATTTACAAATCCACTGGTTTCTCAGGGGGCTAACTTCACTGTATGCTGTCAGTTATATTTTATTTTTCTAGGATACATTAGTAAGAGCTTCTGGTAAATATCAAGAAGAATCAGCTCATTTTAAAATTTGCTAGAAACTGACCTTTGACTATTACCGTAATCTCTTTCTTTCCTCTCATATACAGCATTCTGAGAGCAATAGTAACAACAAAAATGACTATGTCTTCTTTCTTCCTTTTTTTAAAAATTAAATTTGCCTGGAAATGGAAACATTGTACCCCAGTTCCTCCCATGGCTGATCCACAGATCCTCAAAGGAGATCTCTGCCTGTCTCCATTAATTGTTTATGCATCAGTTTCCAAGCTGTTGTCTCAGCCATGCAAATACACATTTTATGCTTTGCCAGGTATGTGTGCTCTTGTTCTTGGCGAAATACTTGGTACCTTTACTCTCCTGCCCAGAGGCAAAAAAAACAGAAGGACCTCTAGATGTCAATCTGGTGATTCTGTTACTCTGTGTAATTGTGGAAGGTTCTGGGAGTTAGAAAAGTACATAATCAAGGTAGCATTTCCACAAGATAGTCAGTGGAAACTAAATATTGAAATTCTTGGGAGAAATGAGCCTTGAGAAGTCCCCAATCTCATTAGACTCGACTATGTCTGAGAAGTGGCCATTAGCACGTTGCGAGCTTCTGAGAGCCTCTGAGAAGGGACTGCAGTCTGGTTTAGGTGTCTCTGAAGAAGGTCATGCATTTGGCTAATTATAAAAGAACCATAATATGCATGATACTTGGTAGGAAGAATGTGAGGGTAAGAAAGAAAGGAGAATCTAAAGTTATTTAGTAGGGCAAGGACAATACACCTTTGTTCTTGGCAGTAGTGTGCAGAGGAAGAGGCAGTGGGAGCCTTCTGGGAGAAACAGCTTTGCCTCTCTCGGGAGCCCAGAGAAGGTACCAGAATGTGGGGCAAGCCTGGGAGCGGCCATACACCTGACTCCCAAGCTGTTGCTGTTTGCATCACATAGGAAGAAGTTCATTCTAAGAAGAATTATCTCAAGATACTTATACTCTTTGAACCCCAAAGAGAGTTTCTTTGGAAACCTTGGTCTCCTCTGCAGTATGGGGGAAGGACTTAATTGGAAGATATTAATTTCCAATCTAGCACTCAGCTCTTGTGTCCTGTGTTCATCAAAGGATCCTGATGACAGACAGATGTGCCCAGAGGTGGGGAGCTGGGTGGGAGAAGGCACCCATCATGGCATCAGCTACTTCAGATGGAGTCACTGACCTTGGAGAAACGGCCACCGTTATTCAGAACTTCAGGGTGACATCACTGGAATACTAATGAAGAAAGTCAAGGAAATTCCTCAGGCTAATTCCAGGGGTGCTGGGAAGAGCAGAAATAACACAGTGGAAAGAGAATAGAGTGATGGCACTTGAAACTGGGCTGTTTTTCAAGTATGTAATGTACTAGGAGGGTATCTGCAGTGTCTGTGGGGATTGAAGAACACGGAACATGTCCATCCGAGGGAACTAGCAACGATGTCAGCAGCCTTTGTTACCTCTGTCCTCTCCTGTATAGACCACCTTACATTCCGTTCTGCAAGTGATAGCCCTAAAATTCAGACCTGACCATGCCACTTCCTAAAAGAGCCATTCAGAGGCTCTAGTGAATTCCATTCAGGAAAGTGTTCAGCCCTTAGCATAAGCCATGGACCCCACCAATGGGACCCTTGGCTCCTTCTCCAGCCTCTACTTCTGCTTGTCACCTATGCCCCAACTCCCTCCCTGACACCTCTAACCTTTGCTGTGGTCTTACTGAACCATTTGCCTACAAAAGCCATATTCTACATGCTTTTCCCTTTTGTCTACCACATCCATATTCTTAATAAAAACTCTGTACATTCACACATGCTTTTTCCTTGGCCTGGAAGACTTTCTTAATTTTTTTTTAAGTCATCAAGACTAAATTCAAGGGTCATCTGGGAAGAGCCACTCAATCAGAGTTAGTTACTATATCCCTTTGCCTACCTGCTCTGCTGTGTAATCACTACACTCAGTGTGGGTGACCCTTTGTATTTGCAGGCTTAAATTCCGTGGGTTTATATTCTCAAGCAACTAGAACATCTATGGCATAAAACAATTTGCTAATTTTGTGAGGCTCCAGTTTGGTTTATGTGTGCTAGGAGGCAGATTTCTGGGAGGTGGTCAATAGCTACTGAGGGGTCCTAATTAAGCACCTACCTGTCAAGGCGATCTGTGTCCAGATGCTCATGGGCATGTGGGCAATAATCTCATGAGAGATGAAGCATCTGGATTACCCATAATACCAACATCACCTAATCGATGCCATGCAAACATCTTCTCATTTAACCCTCATGAAATTCCCATAAGTGCTTAGGAAAATTCTCGTTTCACAGATAAGGAAATTGAGACTTCATAGGTATAATTTGCCCATATTTACCCAGTGAGCAAGTGGAAGCAGGTACCACACACAGATTCAAAGCTAACAGAATGCTCTGAGAACAGAGAGCTCAGCTAGCACCAGTGATTTCTGAAGTCGATAACAAGGGATAAAGACTATGAGAAATTTAAAGAACGTGATTCTGTGTAGGTTTTAAAAGGGGCCGAATAAACGAAGCACCGAGGAAAATTATGCCAGAGAAGAATTTGCAAGTTCTAGAAGTCTTGAAGGCCTCATGACAAGTTTTCTGGACAGCCCTAACTGGTAACAATCTATTCTGCTACAGCCTGCACGCCACTAAATGCAAAAGACAATCCATAGATTCCACAAGATTGGGCAGAGTGGATCCCGGTTTTTTCTGGAAGCATTTTCTTTTCATGTTCCTGGGTCACCATGGTTACTTTGTTCTCCTCCCCCCTCACTGGCAAGTCCTTCTCTGTCTCCTTTGCTGGTTTCTCCTCATCTTTTCAGTCTCCGAGTGTCAGAGAGCCCAGGGGACCCTTGGGTCCGCCTCTCTGTAGCTCCACTCCTCCTAAATCATCTCTCGTCCTGTCTCCAGGCTCACACTGCCCCTACGTGCTGACGCTTCCCTCCAGACAGAAATATCCCACTGCCTGCCAGTTGTAGACATCTCAAAAGGGAAATGTTTGCCAATGTCTACCTTTTCCTTCAAAGCTTGCACAGTTTAATTGATGACAACCCCATCCTTTCGCTCCTGCCAAAACCTTGGCGTCATCCTCGACTTCTTTCTTTGCCTTATGCCTCCATCCGGTCTATCAGGAAACTTCGCTTAGTTCTAACTTCAACATCTACCCAGGATATGGCCACTTCCCGCCGTTGCTATGCTGACCCAAACCGAGGGGTCTCTCTTGGATTATACAAGAGCCTCCTAACTGGTTTTCTCTCTTCTATCCTTGCCAAGCTCCCACAGCCCCCACTGTCTACTCTCGAAACAGCAGAGTGGTGCCTTCAACATATAAATAAGACCATGTCACTTATTTGTTCAAAAACCTCTTTAG
Source organism: Arctocebus calabarensis (assembly GCA_963573935.1). Classification (NCBI taxonomy): domain Eukaryota; kingdom Metazoa; phylum Chordata; class Mammalia; order Primates; family Lorisidae; genus Arctocebus; species Arctocebus calabarensis. The sequence continues at coordinate 10,929 of CAUYON010129880.1, read as the reverse complement.
GGCAGTGCCTGTAGCTCAAAGGAGTAGGGCGCCGGCTCCATATGCCGGAGGTAGTGGGTTCAAACCCAGCCCTGGCCAGAAACCTGCAAAACAAAAAGCAAACAAGCAAAAAAACCTCTTTAGACCACTTTAATACCCTCCCACCCAAGTGTTTCACAGTGGAAGCCAAAGACCTCACATTGGCCTCTAAGGCCAATGTGACCATCAGTCACCCCCTCACCTCATTGCCTACTAACATATTGTATATTATTTATTTAGTAAGCTCATCATCTCTCTTCCCCTTCACCAAACAACAAGGCTTTTGCTCTTTTATTTACTCTGTATCTCCCACCTAGGAAATACTGGGAGACAGGTGGAGACATTGGGTGTTCAAAAAGTATTTGCCTGATAATGCCAGGGGGTCTCCTGGAACCTGGTCCTAGAATGTGTCTGTGATTCTGGGCCTCTGTCCTGTGTGCAGTGAATACCCCCAGGGAAGAGGGTAAGGGGCAAGTTAACACGGAAAATCGTCGCAGATTCTTGTTTGTGATACCGGAGATGGCATTTTTAATGAACTTCTTTTTTCAAATGTGACTTCTTTCTAAATTACAGCAAACAAACCAACAATCAAATGTCAATAGAAAAATCACTGTCCTGCTGCTTTGAATAATAGCAGGAGTTGGTGATTGCCCAGGCACCAGGGGACTGGCATTAGATGGTGGTGAGGACAGACATTGCCTACCCATCACCAATTCTGCTGCTGGAGAATGGGCTAAATTCATCAAACTGAGTAAACACTTTTAAGCTTTTTTTTTCTCTCAAAAGAATCCAATTCTTCTTTATAGTGCTTTAGAGTTAACCACATGTAGAGGCAAGTTTTGTTTTACATGGGAGTTATGTTCCCCAAAAGCTGTAGATCAACATTCCATAAATCCACTGGTGTAAAATGCATGAGGAGGGCTTACTCTCCTTGGGAGGGGGTTTGGGGGTTGAACGAGCTCTTGCTAAATGCCAGGCTCTGAGGAGCCCCAGTTCTACCATTTCCAAAGGACCTCCCTACCCACTCTATGAAATGGGTTCATAGTATCTAACTCACAGTATTGAGAAGATTATCTGAAATAATCAATATACATGAAAGTGATGTAGAAAGTAACATCTAAATATTGGTCTTTGACTAAGAAGGAAAACGTTTTCATAAATCAAAGTGCTCCTCTGTAATGGAAGAGTTCTTCCACCTTCTAAGTTCAGATTTTCACATACCAACCGGGCTCATATTTTTGTTGTTGTTGCATTCTCGTTTTTTAATCACCCTTTTAGCTATGAAAATTAAAATTGTGCCTAGTCATTGGATCATTTTCTTTCATCTCAGTTTATTGAAAGAACCAGATATGTCAGGTCAACGACTGCTTTGTCTGATAATTTTCTGAATTTCCCAAGGCCTTCACCAAAGTATTTGTGTTTGTCAGTATTCTGGGTTGAACTGTGTCATCCCCCAAAATAGCTTGAAGCCTTAATCCTTTGTACCTGTGTTTGTGACCTTGTTTGGAAATAGGGTCTCTGCAGATATGGTCAAGTGAAGATGAGGTCATTAGGGTGGGCCTTAAACCAATATGGCTGGTGTCTTGAACACACCAACATACACACACACAGGGGGAAGATGGTGGGAAGACACACAGAGACAGAGATTGGAGTGATGTGTCCACAAGTCAAGGGATGCCAAGGACTGGGAACACCAGAAGCTAAGAGAAAGTCATGGATCAGGTGTTCCCCTAGAGCTTTCTTGAAGAGGCTGGCCCTGCCAACATCTTGGTTTCTTTGGCTGGTGCTGGGTTTGAACCCGCCACTTCTGGCATATGGGGCTGGCACCTACTCCTTTGAGCCATAGGCACCACCCTTCTGCCAACATCTTGATTTTGGACTTCTGGCCTCCAGAATGAAAGAGAACACAGTGCCTTGTTAAGTCATCAAGTCTGTGGTACTTTGTCATGGCAGCCCGAGCAAACTAGCATAGCTGGTTACCCACAGCCTATTCAAGGCAGGTCTGGTTTATTCGATGGAAACCTGGGCTTCTCTCTCTAAGTTTGTTCAGTGAGCTGCTGAGTCCGCAGAACTGGTAAAAGACCCATGTAGCTTTGAAACAAGTGGTCTGGGCATATATGCCCCACTCATATATGTTCCTGAATGAGCCAGTTTCCATATTCTGAGGGCAGCAGTTTCCTACTAGAATGGAAACAAATGATTTCTGTCTTGCTCTCCTAATCCTTTCATTGTTCTTTTCTCTCACTACTTTCTTTACATGGTAATTGTGAATGGTTCATAGAAGCACTTTGCAAGGTTTTTAAAAATTTGGTTTATGATGCTAAATTTTTATTAGTGAAAAAATTAAAAATGCTTATCTCAGCCTGAAAGGCATAGTTTCAGAAAAAAAGAAAGCACCTTAGGCAAACTTTGGTCCAGTGATTCACATCCTGGCTGCACATTATAACCACCCGGGCCCTTTAAAATACCATTGCCCACATCCAGTGATCCTGATTGAATTGGTACAAGGTGGGACTTGGGCTTTTTTAAAGTGCTGCAGATCTTATATCATGTAACCAGGGTTGAAAACCAGAGAGCAGGTCTGATGCTGAGGGTGTTGAGGGTGTTGAGGCCGAAGGAGGTTAGTTGCTTGCCCAGAAGAAACAGCCAAGCTCCTGCCACTGCACCTGCCATCCTGATGCTATAGCATCCTGCCCCTCCCTCTTCACCTGGACAATTCCCAGCCATCATCTGGTGTTAGCTCAACTGTCTACTCCTCTCTGAGGCCTTTTCTGACCCACCAGCCTCTTGCCCCAAAGGCCAGGTTGCAGCTTCTCCTCTGTGTCATGATGACAGCCCTTAGCACACAGATGGAGTTTTCAGGCTTTCTGTCCACTAGACCTGTGGTCCCCAACCTCAGGGCTGGGGACTGGTACTGGGCTGCACAGCAGGAGGTGAGTGAGGGTCAGCAAGTGAGTAAGTGAAGGAAGCTTCATCTGCATTTCCAGCTGCGCCCCGACCCTCACATCACCACGTGAGCCCCATCTCCTGCCAGATCATCAGCAGCAGAAGCTTCTCGGGGGAACACAAACCCTCCCGTAAACTGTACATATGCGGGACCGAGCTTGCACTCACTCCTTATGAGAATTGAATGCCTGATAATTTGAGGTGCAGAGGCTGCAAGTACAGGATGGGGCTGTCTAATTGCGGAAAACAAGCTCATGGCTCCCACCGATTCTGCATTATGGTGTATAATTATTTCATCATACATTACCATGTGGTAGTAATAGGAATAAAGCTCACAATAAATCTAATGTGCTTGAATCATCCCCAAACCAGCCCATCCACCCTGCCTCCAAGTATGTGGAAAAATTGTCTTCCATGAAACCAGTCCCTGGCGCCCAGAGTGTTGGGGACTGCCGGACTAGACTGTAAGCACCTTTGGGGGGTCGGGGATAACCGGGTGGGGAAAATCATGAGAACTTCTGAAGTTTAACAAATGAGGGCTCCATATCACTTGCAGTTTCCTAATGCGTCCCTAATTCATATCGTCAAATTCATTTCTGCCCATTATTAGATTTTCTAGCTTTTTACCTGCATTTATTTAATAATATTTATTAGATTTTCTATGATTTTAAAAGTAATTCATACTCATGATTGAAAATTTTTGGAAAACATCCACAATTACACAGATAAATAAAATTCCTACAGAATTGCCACCTATAGGTAATGCTGATCCCTCAACTTATCAAAATTTTATTGAGTACCTATCAATCTCAGAACATCTGGGTTCAAGCTAGCTTTTAACCTCTGTGGCTTCACTTTATTTGTAAAATGTGCTCCATATTTGAGATTTTGTTCTCACAACAAGCCCATAAAGTTAGTATTATTTCCTCAAGAGCAAAAAGAGATTGGCCAAGTTCTTTAGCTTCTAAGTGCTGTGGTATTGAGATTAGCACCTAGGTCAAGTTGAATTAAAGCTCATGCTTCCTCCTCTATGACAACTGGTAAATTTCCAAGCTGTGAAGGCCTAGTCAATTCAAGAGAAGCGAGATTCTGAGCTCTGCAAATCGCCATAAAAGCACATCATTAAGAAAGAGTAAGCAGGGCTGCAACCTCAGGAGGCATCATTCACATTGCATTCCACGAGAACAGCCCCCGAGGAATGGTGCGGTGCCGTGGACTCAGGAATGGGGTTCTGCAGAGAGCTCAGGGCTAGGGCCCTGGGCTGAGCTTGGAACACCTGAAGTCATGAAGCAGCATTGAGGGTTAAATTGCCTGGGGTAGGCAGTCCAGCCACACTGTACTAAGCCCCTGAACTTGCTGAGAGTCCCAGGGCTTCCCTGGCACATCTTCCCACCGTGAGTCCCGAAGCTGCCCCTTACAAAGGAGCTCCAGTGTGTTACAAGGAGTCCCGTAGCAAAATGCCTTCCAAAAAGCTCTCTGAAATGCTGTGAATGAAACAGAACCAGAGGGAGAGGACTGGGTAAATAAACTCTGCAGAGCTAGTCAAGAGCATTTACTCATCTCAGGGAAAAGTGTGTTTGTTCTCTGTAAAGCAAAACAAGAGGAGGGGAGTTGTCAGCAGGCTACATGTAGGGTGAGGAAAACTTTGCAGGATTGCTCCCTGGGCTGGCCAGCATGCAGCAGATGACTTCAAGGTCAAGTCAAGGTCGGCTTGGGAAATAGCCAAGCTGATTTCCTGGATGTCTTGGGAAAGTGAACAAAGCTGACAGGGCTTTCTTCCCAGCAGGGGAGGAGTGACCAGGTCCCCATAGAACTTCAGAGCAAGGAACTAAGTGCTCTCCCCATGATTCAGGAAAACCATTAGGAGAAAGCTGTAAGGATGTGGGGTGAAAAAACAACAAATCTGTAGGAGAGGCAGGATGCTGAGTTTTAATACCCAGCATCGTCACCCCAACAAACCTTGGCATGTCTGTGGTGTTTACAAAGCATTCTCATACACAGTTTTCAACTCGGTCCTCCCAACCACTCTGTGCCGTCATCATCATGTTACTGATTAGGAAACTGAGGCTCAGAGGGACCTGTGATGTGTCCCAAATCTCTCAAGTGCCCTCGACAGGGCTTTCACATGCAACCAGGACTCCTTGTGACAAGTCGGAGCTCCTTTGTAAGGGGCAGCTTCAGGACTCATGGTGGGCTTCCCTGGGACTCTCAGCAAGCTGGTCTGTCTTTGATCTTGTAGGGGTGGTCTCTTGTTCTCTCAAGGTCTGGTCCTTGCCCACTCGCTGGAATCTACCATCTTCCACCTCTTGTTTTTGGCACTCCTGGCTCCTCCAAGCTTAGCCACTGAGATCTGCTCCTCCATTGCTTACCTGGAAGATCGTTCTTCCCGGCCCCCCCCCCCGGCTGGTTCTCATTCAGCTGTTCCTGACCCCAACAACCTGGCTGCCCTCCCTGAGGTCACACGGCTTCCTTCTGCACTCTTCTCTCAAGGCAACGATCAATCGGCTGTCTCAGTAATCCCACCAATCCACTTCATTCCACTTGTCTCTCACCTGATGACAGCCTCACCTCTGCTTGTGTCCCTCTCTAGCCCGTGCTCCACGTGGCGATCAGGAGGGGTCTGTAGGTCTGAAGGGAAGCTTATCACTCCACTGCTTCAGACCCTCGACGGCAGGTGGCAAACTACACTGTGTGGGGACCGAGTCTGGCCTGCCATGTGTTTTTATAAATAAAGTTTCATTGGAACACAGCCACATCCAGTTGTTATGTGTGGTCTACGGCTGCTTTTTTGAGTACAACAAGGAATTGAGTAGTTTCTGTAGAGTTTGTATGAGAAGTAAAGCCTCAGTGTTTGCTATCTGACCCTTTACAGAAAAAGTTGCTGACCCTTGTTCCATTGGCTTCCCATCTGTTTTGGTTGTCCACCCCAAACTCTCTTCCTTTTGTTTTCTCCCTACCTCTGTCTCTAAGCCTTGGTTGGCTCTGAGGCTGGCCTGAGGATATGGGTGCTTTAGGTTGAATGCTTATGGCCTGGCCCCTTAAAATTCGTATGTTGGAATTCTAACGCTTAATGTGATGGTATTGATGGGGCCTTTGTGCAGTGATGAGGTCGGGAGGTGGACCCCTTGTGAATGGGATAAGTACCCAAGAAGTCCCAGTGAGCACCCTTACCCCTTCTGCCACGTGAGGACACGGCTGGAAGATGGCGGTGTACAAAGCAGGCCCTCACCAGACACCAAGCTGGCCAGTGCCTGGATCTTAGACTTCCCAGCACCCAGAACTGTAAGAAACAAATTTCTGTTGTTTATGAACCACCCAGTGTATGGTATTCTGCTATAGCAACCTCTGTGGATTGAGACACTGGTCCTACCCCAGAGCCTGTCTGCAGAACTAGAACAGTCCCCTGGGTTTTGATACTTTCCGGTCATCAGGGTCTCCATAGGCTTTGGGCACCTGTGTTGGTCCTGGACCTTTCCAAGTTTTTGGAGCTGCTCCAGGCCAGTCTCAACATGACCTGGGATGTAGGCTGCTGACTTAGGCCAGAAATGGGATCCTTAAGGCTCATAAAGTGAGAGTTTTGGTGCCTAAGAGTGGGTAGCTCTGCTTAGCCAGAGTGAACCAAGTGAATGAATGAATGCTGGGGATAATCCCAGCGTCACTCTGGCCAGAGATTCTCTCTTCTGACCCCTGGGCGAGGTCCCAGGCTTCTGGCTACTCCAGTTCCTGCCTGTCCCCTCCCCCTCCCTCCCAACTCATTACCACAGGGACCCACCTGTCTTCTCTTTGTGCTGCCCCTTAGGCTAGAGGGCAGTGAGTGCTGTTGCTGGAAACCCTGGAGAAGGACGCCCACACGTACATGCACCTTCCAGAAAAAGACAAGAAAATGGGCCGGAAGATGAGTCCAGGCTCTTGCTCTAAAAGAACAGGTTCTTTTTCCTTTGAAAACCTACTCACTAAGGCATAAAGCAGAAGGAGCTTGGCAGTTCACTTGCAATAGAGTGCTCTTCCCAAATTACTGTGTTTCAAATTGGAAGCCCATCCTCCCTCCATCCCCCCCTGCCCCTTGCTTCTGTATGAAGCTGCCTGGAGAAATGTGGATTCCACTGATTAAAAGGACTGTGATGGGCCTGCCACCAGCTTGTTCTGCTGAGACACATCCAATTAAAACCAACAACATATTCAAAGACCCCAGTCAGCATTTCATCTCCTCAGCACTTTCTCCAAAATGTCAGTGTTACCTGCGGCAGTTCTTTCTTTTATTTCCACTCAATATGAAATTTAGGTCAAGAAAAGCACAATCCACAAAAACAACCCTGGCTCCCACCGCTCCCTCCTGCCACCTCCAGAGTCATGTTTGGAAATACACAACCGGTCCAATTGCTTCTCCCAGCAGACTGCAGCGGTTTGGGTGAAAATTCAAGCCAGGAGTGCTGGGAGGCTAATGGCACCTGCGACGAGAAAAGGACTGAACATAGATTATGTGATTCGAGAATAAAATGAAGCCAGCGGGGCTGTCTCTAGGCCCTACCCTGCAAATCTACTGTGCGGCCTCAGGACAGCCACTGGTCCTCTTGGGCCCAAATTTTCATCCATAAAAGGACGCGAGCTGTCTGGACCTTATGCTACCCCTTGCTGCTCTAATGCCAACATTTCAATGCTTCCACAGAGCCTTTCCAAGGCAGGTGCTCTCCCTGGGGGAGGGGGGGTGCAGGCCCCTCCCATGAATCAGCCGAGTGGGAACCTGTGCCCACTGGCCTCTGTGCTGCCTTTGTGAGAATGTCCAGATCCCAGGGAGATGGAGACGCGCCCCTTAGCCACAGTAGGGGAGGGAACTGGCTTCCTTCCCAAGCATGGTGCTTGCCTTAGAGACAACACTGTTTTCTCAAACAGGAAAGTAAATTCTGTGCGGAGAAAAGTGAGAGACAGAGCTGGCTGGCTGGAGCCAGTCCCGGAGAAAGAGGCCTGGAAAATGTTTCTCCACACTCCTCCTGCCCCAGGAAGGATACGTCACAAGATTTCTGGCATTTGCCAGAGAAGACCTTTCCACTTTACATTTTTCTAGGGGAGAAAACAGGAGAGAGGCAGACATAAGACAGCCATCCTGGTTTTGTCTGACAACCATGTCACTCGCAACTGTAGCCCAGAGAGGGAATGTGGGGACACATCAGGGTGGGCTATGGTGATTCACCCTCTGTGAGGTCATGCTTAGCTTCGGGAACACAGATCTTAAAGGGAACTTAGGCATTACGCAGTCTAACACTCCCAATTTGCAGATGAGAAAACTGAGGCCCAGACCGGGTCGGTGACTTGTCTTGTTGATTCAGTGAATTGCTGGCAGAGGGGTGCACCAGGGATTCCTGACTTGCCACTAAGTTACTCTCCATTACCGCACGACTTTCACCCTATCATAGCTTTCTTCTTCCCTGTTTAGGAATTAATGCAACTCAACTCAACGGGTCTCCATGGGCTCCTGTCTTATTCCTTGTTCCATATATTGTGCTACCCCCCAGGGATGGAGCAAGGAATGAGCCATCCCCTCTGACCTCAAGAAGCCCACTGTGTCCCAGGGGAGACATTGATGTAGAGAAAGAAGTCCCACTCAGCATGGTAAACCCAGCTGGTCCCCTCACCCGAGCTCCTGGAGCACCTGAACCTTCCTCAGGAATTGCACCTACAACATTCACACAGATCTTGGATGACAAAGGCTGGCTTTTTAATTTGTATGTCCACAATGCCCAAGGTCGTTTCTAATACATGGAGGATGGTACCTAGTCAATATTTTTTAATAAATAAGTAAATGTTTCACTTAAAATAATAATTGAACAAGGTATTTAGCATTCTTATGCCTCAGTTTCTTCATCTATGAAATAAGTATTTTATTTTCCAACTTTGGTGTGCTAATTTGCATCAGAATAACCATATTGTTGAGAACTATAAAAATATATATATATAAAATAAATAAGTTTACACTTAAAAATAATATAGATATGTTTTATTTTTAAAGTCTATTGGCAAGATAAGGCAGTGAGGATGTGAATGATCAGAACGAGGAAAAAAATGTCCACTCAACATTTAGAGGCAGTTTCCCCCTTAAGGTATTTCCTAACTTGTAAGCAGCAGCCAAGGGACCAAGAAGTTGAGTAGCAAACGGGGGCGAAGGGGCTGACAGCTGAGCTGGGCTTTCCCTATTTACTCATGTCTAGGAAGTTAAAAATTGGGATTAAGTGCCCATCGGGTGGAGAGATATTGGTATACATACGGAAGAGCAGTGCCCCAGGAGCCAAAGTGAACTTGGAACATTAGCCACAGTGAACTTGGCCATTCATTACAAAGGCTAAGAATTACTGTGAGTCAGCCCCATCCCAGAACTGATTCCATCCTAACTGCCTTCAGACACAGAGAGAAATTATCTCCGGAGAAAGGTAACGGCATCCAGAGCCTTAAATCTCTACCACTTTTCATACACAATTACAGACATTCAAAATCCCAAATCATCACACATACCAGGAGTCAAGAATGAAGGATTACAATCCAGAGAAAAATAGACAAGAGAAATGACAGAAGCTATTGATCAGACACAGAGGTTAAGATATAAAACTGGTGTAATGATCATACCTACTAAATGAGTTACTTTGATGCTTAGAACAGGCTCCTGGCATGTAGCAAGCTTAATGTAAGTGCTTGTTGACTATAAAAGAAATAGTGCCCATTTCACAGTGGTTATGGCACCAGCCACATGCACCAAGGGTAGAGGGTTTGAACCTCGCCCACGCCAGCTAAAACAACAATGACAACTGCAACAAAATAATAGCCGGGCGTTGTGGTGGGCGCCTGTAGTCCCAGCTACTTGGGTGACTGAGACAAGAGAATCACTTAAGCCCAAGAGTTTGAGGTTGCTGTGGGCTGTGATGCCACGGTTCTCTATCAAGGGTGACACAGTGAGACTCTGTCTCAAAAATATATATATAATTATATTTATATATTTTTATATATATATATTTTGAGTCATGGGGGTTCTTTCGAGGGAAAACAGCAATCATTCATTCAGCAGACATTTACCGGTAGGCACTATGCTAGGTTCTACAAATACAAATAAGGTGAGGACATGACTTCAAGATGCCCACAGTTATCCTGGAGATCTAGTCATGATCAAAATTATTCCCTCTAATTCACCTTCCCTAACCCCAACTTGGGAAGTCCCCTTTCCTGTTATCTTGTCTTCTTCTACTGTTAAAGTTATAGGAGTCGATTCCTGCATACATCATTCACGAGTAAAATCCTGGAACCATCCATCTTCAACGGAGGCAGACAGTGAAGACAGCCAACCACAGACCACCTACACTTGTGAGCCAAAAGAAAGTGTGAAGTTATTATTCAGAAAACAGCAAAAAAAATTCCTAATATGGTTTTCTTTTGGCATCACTGAATAAGTGCTTCTGACCTGACGCTGTTCTACCTTTGCCTATTACTAATTATACTAATCACATTTATGTTTTCCAGAAATGTCATCAAGCCACACGCAGTAAAGATGGTTCCAGTCCATGAACCCCTGTATCACTCTCCCTCCAGAGAAACCCTAACTGCCGCCTTCTATCATCGCCTGATTCAGCAGGAAGCAGTTAGATCGAGTCTTTGCCCCTTTTCCCTAACAGCAGTTGGGGTTTCTACTCGGAGAGGGAGAATTGATGCGGGACAGTTGGTGGCCTGGCCAGCTCAGCGAGCTGGCGGACCTGTCACCTCCTTGGTGGTGTCGGTGCTGCGGCAGCCAGCTGAAGAACCAGTGGGCTCGATGACTGGCAAGGAGGGGGACCTCCAACCCCCACCGGAGGCTCCAATAGCCAAAAAGGCCGGACAACTGCTGAGGAGTCACCTGTGCCTCGGTGTCTCCTTCACTTTACACTTGGGACTGAATGTGGAACCCCCATTCCCTATGCCTAGGTCAGTTTCATGTGAATTTCCTGGTCC
>CAUYON010129879.1:0-30711 GCA_963573935.1 Arctocebus calabarensis | reverse complement strand
CCTTCAGCAAAGTAAAGACCCAGAAGATTATAGGACAGAATGTAGTTTCCCAATGACACAAAAGACAAAACTAACCAAAAGACGTTCACAAAATAAGATGAATAGAATGCTATCACATTTATCAATTATCTCAATAAATGTCAATGGCTTGAATTCCCCACTGAAGAGGCATAGATTGGCTGATTGGATTAAAAATCACAAGCCATCTATCTGTTGTCTGCAGGAAACTAACCTCACGTCCAAAGACAAATTAAAACTCAGAGTTAAGGACTGGAAGTCAATTTTTCAGGCAAATGGAACTCAGAAAAAAAGAGGAGTTGCAATCTTATTCTCAGATACATGTGGATTTAAAGCAACTAAAGTCAAAAAAGATAATGATGGTCACTTTAATTGGTTAAGGAAAATACAACAAGAAGAGATTTCAATTTTAAATATTTATGCACCCAATTTAAATGCTCCCAGATTTGCGAAACAGACCCTGCTTAGTTTGAGCAATACAATATCCCATAACACCATAATAACAGGGGACTTTAATACCCCTCTCTCAGTACTGGAAGGATCTTCTAAACAGAAATTACATAAAGATATTAGAGACTTAAATGAGACTTTAAAATAACTGTGCTTGGTAGATATATATAGAATGCTCCATCCCAAAGATACAGAATATACATTCTTCTTAATATCCCATGGAATATTCTCCAAAATTGACCATATCCTCAGATACAAAACAAAACTCAGCAGGATCAAAAGAATTGAAATTCTACCTTGTATCTTTTCAGACCACAAGGTAATAACAGTGGAACTCAACTCCAATAAAAATGCTCAACCTCACACAAAGGCATGGAAGTTAAACAACCTTATTTATTTATTTATTTATTTTTTTGAGACAGAGCCTCAAGCCATCACCCTGGATAGAGTGCTGTGGTGTCCCAGCTCACAGCAACCCCCAATTCCGGGGCCCACGCGAGGCTCTGGCCACCCCCGCCCAAGTAGCTGGGCCTACAGGTACCGGCCACAACGCCCGGCCTTTTTTTTTTTTTTTTTTTTTGGTTGCAGCCGTCATTGTTGTTTGGCGGCCCGGGCCTGGATTCAAACCTGCCAGGTCAGGAGTATGTGGCTGGCGCCTTAGCCCATTGAGCCACAGGTGCCGAGCCGGAAGTTAAACAATCTTATGCTGAATGACACTTGGGTGCAGGAAGAAATAAAAAAGGAAATCTTTAACTTTCTTGAAACTTTCTTGAGTATAACAACAATGAAGACACAAATTACCAAAACCTATGGGATACAGCAAAAGCAGTCCTGAGAGGAAAATTTATTGCTTTAGATGCCTACATTCGAAAAACAGAAAGAGAGCATATCAGCAAACTCACAAACCATCTGATGGAATTGGAAAAAGAAGAACAATCTAAGCCTAAACCCAGCAGAAGAAAAGAAATATCCAAAATTAGATCTGAGATCAATGAAGTTGAAAACAAAAGAATCATTCAGAAAATTAATGAAACAAGGAGCTGTTTTTTTGAAAAAATAAAATAGATAAGCCTTTGGCCAGACTAACTAGAAATAAAAAGGTAAAATCTCTAGTAACTTCAATCAGAAATGATAAAGGGGGAATAACGTCTGATATTACAGAAATACATGAGATTATCTTTGAATACTACCAGAAACTTTATGCCCAGAAATTTGACTATGTCAAGGAAATAGATCAATATTTGGAATCACATCCTCTCTGTAGGCTTAGCCCAGATGAAATAGATGTTCTGAACAGACCAATTTCTAGCACTGAGATCAGAGAAACGATAAAAAAATCTCCCAACAAAAAAATGCCCTGGTCTGGATGGTCTCACACCACAATTTTATCAAATTTTCAAAGAAGAACTTATTCCTATACTAAAGAAATCATTCCAAAAAATTGAGGAGGAAGAAATCCTTCCCAATACGTTCTATGAAGCAAACATCACCCTATTACCAAAACCAGGTAAAGACCCAACTAAAAAGGAGAACTTTAGACCAATTTCACTAATGAATATTAATGCAAAAATTCTCAACAAAATCTTGGCTAACATATTACAGCTTATTGTCAAAAAAGTTATAGATCATAATCAAGTAGGTTTTATCCCAGGGATGCAGGGTTGGTTTAATATACAAAAGTCCATCAACGTTATTCACCATATCAACAGAAGCAGAACCAAGGACTGTATGATCCTCTCAATAGATGCAGAAAAAGCATTTGATAAAATCCAGCATCCCTTTCTAATTAGGACACTGAGGAGCATAGGTATAGGGGTCATATTCCTTAAAGTGATAGAGGCTATCTATGACAAACCCACAGCTAATATTTTACTGAATGGAGTAAAAGGAAAAGCTTTTCCTCTTAGAACTGGAACCAGACATGGCTGTCCTCTGTCACCATTGCTATTCAACACAGTGCTGGAAGTTCTAGCCAATACAATTATACAAGACAAGAAAATAAAGGGCATCCAGATGGGGGCAGAGGAGGCCAAACTCTCCCTTTTTGCTGATGATATGATCTTATACTTAGAGAATCCCAAAGATTCAACTACTAGACTCCTGGAAGTCATCAAAAAATACAGCAATGTCTCAGGATATAAATCAATGTCCATAAGTCAGTTGCCTTTGTATATACCAACAGCAGTCAAGATGAGAGATTAATAACAGACACAACTCCCTTTTCCATAGCCTCAAAGAAAATGAAATACTTAGGAATATAGCTAACAAAAGAGGTAAAAGACCTCTATAAAGAAAATTATGAAACTTTAAGAAAGGAGATAGTAGAGGCCTTGAATAAATGGGAGAACATCCATGCTCATGGCTGGGAAGAATTAACATTGTTAAAATGTCTATATTTCCCAGAACAATTTACCGATTCAATGCCATCCCTATTAAAATACCAACATCCTACTTTCAAGACCTGGAAAAAATGATTCTGCACTTTGTATGGAACCAGAAAAAACCCCACATAGCTAAGGCAGTTCTTAGTAATAAAAACAAAGCCGGTGATATCACCCGGCTATATTATAAGGCCATAGTTGTCAAGACAGCATGGTACTGGCACAAAAATAGGGACATAGATACTTGGAATCGTATAGAAAACCTGGAAATGAAATGAACAACTTGTAGCTGTCTAATCTTTGATAAACCAAACGGGAGTGTTCCCTGGGGGAAAGACTCCCTATTCAATAAATGGTGCTGGGATAATTGGATATCCATATGTAAAAAACTGAAACTGGATGTGCACCTTTCTCCCCTTACAAAGATTGATTCAAGATGGATAAAGGATTTAAATTTAAGGCATGAGATGATGAAAATTCTCAAAGAAAGAACTGGAAAAACATTGGGAGATATTGGCCTGGGGAAAGACTTTATGAGGAAGATTGCCATGGCAATACCAACAACTTCAACAATAAACAAATGGGACTTAATCAATCTGAAAATCTTCTGTATAGCCAAGGAGACAACAACCAAAGCAAATAGACAACCTACCCAATGGGAAAGGATATTTGCACATTTTGAATCTGACAAAAGTTTAATATCCAGGATCTATAAAGAACTTCAATTAATCTTCAAGAAAAAAACCCAACAATTCTATACATCAATGGGGGAAAGAGATGAATAGATTTTTCTCTAAAGATGACAGACAAATGGCCAGTAAACACTTGGAAAAATGCTCATCATCCTTAATTATTTGAGAAATTCAAATTAAAACCACCCTGAGATACCATCTGACTCCAGTGAGAATGGCCTATATCACAAAATCTCAAGATTGCAGATGCTGGCACAGATGTGGGGAGAAAGGAACTCTTTTACACTGCTGGTAGGACTGCAAACTATTAAAACCTTTTTGGAAGGAAGTATAGAGAAAACTCAAAGAACTTAACCTAGACCTCACGTTTTATCTTGCAATCCCATTGTTGGGCATCTATACAGAAGAAAAAAAAAACTTTTATTATAAAGACATTTGTCTGAGACCATTTATTGCTGCCCAATTTACGATTGCTAAACTGTGGAAACAGCCTAAATGTCCTTCAACCCAGGAGTGAATTGGTAAGCTATGGTATATGTATACAATGGAATATTACTCAGTCATCAAAAATAATGGAGACTTCACAGCATTTGTAGTAACTTGGATGGAGGTGGAACATTTTATTCTTAGTGAAACATTACAGGAATGGAGAAGCATGAATCTTATGTATTCAGTTTTGATTTGAGGACAATTAATGACAATGAATGACACAGTGAGGCATGGGGGAAGGAGAGAGTAGACAGAGAAGGAGAGAGGGGGAGAGGGAATGAAAACCAAAAAAAAAAAAATAAATAAAATAAATAAAGAAAAGAGAATAGTGTCTAACTTTCATATTAATTGGATTCAATTTTGACTAAAGTATATTACTTAAATATTAATTTTGTAATTCAACTTGTCAACATGTTGTTTAGGATATTGCATCCTCATCTATAAGTGAAACATGTTTGTAATTTCTCTTTATAACAACATATTTTCTCCAATTTCAATATCAGGTGTATCCAGATCAAGTAGAATAATATTGATATATTTCTTTTTTTATTGTCTATAAGATTTCTGGAATTGCTTGTTTTGTAAAATCATTATGGTCTATGAGTTTATGACAGTTTGAACTTCATTATTTAATTCAATTCATTACTTAATTACTGTCTTCCTATGAATGATTATACTGTGGTTAATATGTGAGCAAAGCAGTATTCCCAGATAGTTTTTTGTTTGTTAGGAGTTTGGGCTTTGGGGGGGGCAGAGTTAATGCTTTGCATGAAATATCTTATCTTATAACAGTGAAATTGCTTTCTCTTTGTCTTGTGATTTTTTTGAGGTGAAATTTAAGTTTTTGTATGAGTAGTGCTATTACACCTATCTTGAGTGTCTTGCTTGTACTGTATCACATCATACCTTTGTTTAATTCTTAATAAACTGTTCACTTGTTAAAAAAAAAAAATCCCATGGAACCAAAGAAGAGCCTGAATAGCCAAAGGAATACTTGGCAAATAGTGCAAAGTGGGAAACATCACACATCTTGAATTCAAAATATATTTAAAGGTTTTAGTAACCAAAATAGTATGGTATATTGGAATGAAAACAGACAAAAGATCAGAATAGAAAACCTAGAAATAAATTCACATTTTTACAACCAACTAATTTTCAGCAAAGGTACCAAGAACCTACATTAGGCAAAGGATATTGTCTTCAATAAATGGTGTTCAGAAAATTGTATCTCCATATGCAGAAGAATGAAAAAAGGACCCTTAACTCTCGCCACTCACAAATATTAATTCAAGACAGATAAAAGACTTAAAAAGGCCAAGCACAGTGCTTCACACCTGTAATGCCAGCACTCTGGAAGGCTGAGGCAGGAGGATCCCCTGAGGTCAGGAGTTTGAGACCATCCTAAGCCAGAGTGAGACCACATTTCTACCATCAAGAAAAATAAAAGTAGAAAAATTAGCTGGGCACAGTGGTGCATGCCTATATTTCCATCTCCTCAGGAAGCTGAGGCAGAAGGATTGCTTGAGCCCAGGAGTTTGAGGTTGCTGTCACTGTCTCAGCCTGAGTGGCAGAGTAAAACTCTGGCTCAAAAAACAAAAACAAAGAAAAGACAAAGCTGTATCATGTAGATATCAGCTTAGGCAAAGAATTTATGACTAAGACCCCAAAGGCAACTACAGCAACAAAAATAAACAAAGAAATAAATGAAATTTGGTTAAAATAAAAAGCTTCTGCACCGCTAAGGAAATGATCAACAAAGCAAATAGACAACATGCAGAATAGGAGAAAATAACTTGCACAATATACATTGCTAAAGGGCTGATACCCACAATCTACAAGGAATTCAAACAAATCAGCAATAAACAACCAAACAACCCCATTAATAAATAGGCAAAGGACAGGAACAAAAGTTTTTCAAATGAAGATAGTCAAATGTCCAACAAATACTGGAAAAATCCTCAATGTCACTAATTAGCAGGGAAATCCAAATTAAAATCACAATGAGATGTCAGTTTACCCAGTTAGAATGGCTTACTCAGTTAGAAAGGTCCAAAAACAATAGATGCTGGAGTGAAGGTAAAAAGGAAGGCTTATGTGCTGTTGGTGGGACTGCACATCAGTATAACCTGTGGGGAAAATTGTATGGATATTTCTCAAAGAACTAAAAGTACACCCACCATTGATCTAGTAATCCTGCTACTTGGTATTTACTCAAAGGAAAATAAATCTTTTTACTAAAGAACACCTGAATTTGAATGTTTATTACAGCACAATTCCCAATCACAAAGATGTAGAATCGATCCAAGTGACCATTAATAAAATATGGTATATACACACATGCACAGACACATATATCATACAGTATTACTAAGCCATAAAAAAAAAAAATTGATGACTCATGCCACTCAGGCCTATAATCCTAGCATTGTGGGAGGCTAAACTGGGCGAATTGCTTGAGCTCAAGAGTTTGAGACCAGGCTGGGCATGGTGGCTCATGCCTGTAATCCTGGAACTATGGGAGGCTGAGGCAGGTGGACAGCTTGAGTTCATGAGTTCAAGATCAGTCTGGGAAAAAAAAGAGACCCTGTCTCTACTAAAAATGGAAAAACTGGGGCAAGAGGATTGCTTGAGCCAAAGAGTAGGAGGTTGTTGTGAGCTATGATGCCATAGCACTCTATCCAGAGTGAAAGCTTGAGACTCCATCTCAAAAACAAAAAACAAAAAAAAAAAAAAAGAAAAGAAAAGAAATTTCAAGACTGCTTTGAGCAAGAGCAAGACCCTGTCTCTAAAAATGGCCATGTGTTGTGGCAGGCACCTGTAATCCCAGCTATTTCAGAGGCTGAGGCAAAAGAATTGCTTGAGCCCCCAAATTTGAGGTTCCTGTGAGCTGTGTCACCAAGGCACTCTACTGATGGTAAGAAAGTTAAGGATCCTTTGTCTCAACAAATAAATAAATAAATACCCTTTGCAACAATCTGGATGGACCTGGAGCCTATTCTCATAAGTGAAATTTCACAAGAATGGAAAAACAAACACCATGTACACTCTCTATTAAATTGGAACTAACTGATCAGTACTCATGTGCATGGATGGAAGTACTCCTCAATGGAAATCAAACAGGTGGGCTCAGAAAGGGGGATGGGTGAATTCATACCAAATGGGTACAGTGTGCACTATCTGGGATGGGCACATAAAACTTTGACTGAAGCAGTACAAAAGCAATCCATGTGACCCCAAAATTTGTACCCTATAATATTCTGAACTAGCTAAACAAACAAACTAAATAAATAAATGATTTGCAAAGGTCACAAAAAAATGGAATGAATTCGTGTCTTTCAACAGCAATTTGAATTGAACTAGAGACCATTATCCTGAGTGAAGTCTTTCAAGAATGGTAGAACAAACATCACACGTACACTCCAATAAGTTAGAACTAACCAGTGGGCACACATGTGTATAGAGGGAAGTAGAAGTCATTAGAAATCAAGGGGAGGGGTAGGAAAAGAGGGACAAACATCTAATGGGTACAATGAATAAAACTCAAGTGATGGGCATGCTTAAAACCTTGACTTGAGCACGACAAAAGTCAACCAACATAACAAAACATTAATATTTTGCAATAGAAATAAAAAAGACATGAAACTATAGAACTACTAGAAGAAATGCAGGCAGAATGGGGACCAAAGACCCCATTCTTGGCAGGGAAGGGCACCCTCAGAGAAAGTGAAAATTAAAAAGTAAGCTGAAGGAGTTAGAACAAAGAAAAGTCAGCTAGTTTACCTTTAAGCCAGCTATTACTAAATTTCTTATCTGAACAAGTATCTGGCCTTTCCTGAAATTCTGGCCTATTGGGGATACAGCTTGTACTGATACCCTACTGAGTCTGTGAATGCTTGGAGGAAGATATGGTCATAAAAGAGATTATGACAAAACCTGGAATACATACATCTTCCAGGTTGTTTCCTGCCCATTGTTAAACAGACAGAGCACATACCCATTGTGGAGATTTGCATTTGCCTGGGCTAGAGACCAGGGAGCTCAAGCCCAGAGGTATGGGCAGGAGGGCTTGCATCCCTTATTGCAGAGGAAAATCCTCTGTGGTGGTGATGAGAGGAAAATGCCTCTCTCCCGCCAATTCCTCATAGGTTAATGCCAGGGGCATTTTACTCCACAGGGAACTAGCAGAGCTTAACACCTCCCTAGGAATCTGTGTGTGTGACTCCAGATAGGATGCTTCCCCCCCTGCCCCACAAGGTTCAAATTTCAGATTCCTCAAAACTGCTCAAATCTTTAGAGTTAATGATAATAACAATAGGACCTGATATGCTCACTCAGAGAAACTGCTAGTGTCTTTGTCTCCTCCCTCAGCTTACCACCTGGCAGATAGATTTCAATAAAAGCTGAGTGGAGCAGGGACTCGAGACCTCTCTCTGGAGCCCATGAACAGGTGGTATTCCCCTGAGCTTCCACCTTTGAAAATTCTATTCTGTGTCTCGTGTCTCTTTCTTTATCGTCATTCCTAACTTTATATTTCTTCAGTCAGTCATGCCAGTTTCATAGGTCTTAGAGGATCCTGCCCCTGTAGCAGGACCCCCAGCAAGAAATACTTCAGGGTACAGAAGACCCTCTGTAGTTGCCCACCTCCCTACCTGACCACCTCTTTAAGTGGACCTAATATTCACCAACTGGACCACATACCACCTGTACTAGGGCCAAGTTCCTTATTTTGACCAACTCTGTATGTTTAACAGTTTGTTATAGTCTCTTGGGTGGTCAGCTTACAGGTTCCACTGTATTGGTCATAAAATCAAAAATTTTATGATTAACATCTCAAAATCAGAGGCAATAAAAATAAAAATAGAAAATTGGAATTATATATACCTAAAAAGCTTTTGCACAGCAAAGGAAATAATCAACAGAGTGAAGACACAACCTGTTGAACAGGAGGAATTATTTGCAAACTATTCATCCAACAAGGGGTTGTTATATGGAATATATGAGGAACCCAGATAATTCAGCCATTAAAAAAAAAAAACCTAAAACAAATAATCCCATTAAGAAGTGTGCGAAGGACATGAGAACCCTTTCTCAAAGGAAGATATACTGATGGGCAACAGGTATATGAAAATATGTTCAACATCACTAATAACCAGATAAATGCAAATCCAAACCACAACCAAATCCTTTTGCCTTAATTAGAATGGAAATTACAAACAAGAGAAGAAAATAACAAATGTTGGTGAGGATAAAGAGGAATGGGAGAGTTTAGACACTGTTGGTGGGGATGGAAATTAGTGTTGCCACTGTAGAAAACAGCATAGAGTTACCTCAAAAAACTAAAAACAGAATTATCATATAATCCAGCCATCCCAGTACACAGTATTTATTATACAAGGGAAAAGAAATCAATACATCAATGGAATACTTGAATTCATATTTATTGCAGCACTATTCACTGTAGCAAAGCTATAGAGTCAACCTAAGCACCAATCAATGGACAAATAAATTAAACTGGAATAGCATTTAGCAATAAAAAAGAACAAAATCCTGTCATTTGTGCACATTGATGGAGCTGGAGGTCATCAAGTTAAGTGAAACAGTCCAGGCACAGTTGATCTCATGGAGGTACAGAATGGTATGACAGATTCTAGAGGCCGGCAGGGAGTGTGGGTGCAGGGAGTGGTGATAAAGAAAGGTTGATTAGTGGATACAAATGCACAGTTAGATAAAAAAGAGTATGTTCTACTTTTCAAAAGAATAGTGGGCTGACTGTAGTTAACAACAATATATTGTATATTTCAAAATACCTAGGACAAAGGACTTGAAATGTTCCCAATATATGGAAATGATAGCTACTTGAGGTGATGGACACTCCAAATACCCTGACTTAATCATTACCTAGTCTATGCATGTAATAATATAATCATATATATCCTATAAATATGTACCAATATTTGCATCAATAAAAAAATTAAAACCAATTTTTAAAATGGCTGCAAATTTCAGGACCTATTTCAGAAATTGAGAGACTGAGACAATTGGATATTAAAGAATCTTATCACCTACAAAATGAGGATCTTATGTGTAAGTTACCTGTCCTTTGACCATAACTATGGATTTGTGAATGCCCAGTGGTTGTGATTGTGAAACTGGAAGATGGTAATGCTCAACCACTGGGCCCTCACCAAACAGAGAGGTGATAGAACAACAAATCAAACCAATGGTTTTTAATCTTAATCTATCTAATGACTCCCCCTCTTAATAATATATTTTAATATTCTCTTTATCATATGAAAATTAACTTCATAGTTAATACAACCTATCTACATAATAATTAAAATCGGTCAACATATATACATATATATGTATGTATTTTTTTTTTTTTGAGACAGAGTCTCACTCTGTCACCCTGGGTAGAGTACAGTGGCTTCAGCCTAGCTCACAGCAAGCTAAAACTCATGTGCTCAAGCAACCCTCTTGCAACACCTGGCTAGTTTTTCTGTTTTTAGTAGACCTGGGATCTTACTCTTCATCAGGCTGGTCTTCAACTTCTGAGCTCAAGTAATCCTCCCACCTCAGCCTCCCAGAGTGCTGGGATTATAGGTGTGAGCCACCATAGCTGGCCATCAATTAACATACTTTAATGTAATATAAAGGAGGAATAAAAATATAATTTATAATAAAATACTATGTAAATGTCCTATTATGATAACAATTACTGAAATATATGATAAAGTGGACAGATGTTTACACCTGTGTAAATAATCACCACAAATGCTATAACCATAAATGTGGACTGGTGAAACATGTTTTAATGATAAATTAAGCATTACAAAGAGTATTGCCATTGTGAATTTCTGTAAAAGGCAACAGTCTTGGAAAAGTGTCTTCTCAATTTGCACAGTAATTGCTTTCCTGGAAAATTTGTTGTCTCTGAAACCTGGCAAGAAATATTTATCTCTAACAGGTTCAGATCATTATGAAGAAGTGTTTCAACCACAGGAACTTTTGGTGAGTCATTACAAGGTCTAATGGGGTACAGGTCAGTTCTTGGTTCTGCAGAACATCTAACAGCCCTGACTTTTACTCACAAATACCAGTAACATCTACTAATCATATGAAAAACAGTACTATTTCCTATGCCCTCTCCCCTACATTTCCAAAACATTCCTTGGAGGGAAGTATTGCTCTAAAGGAAAACTTTAGACCCCAGCGCCATTAGGGGTGGTAGTAAATAGAGGCCAAGATACACTATCCAGGGTAGAGAAGTGCAGTGAAGCAGCCCCCGTGCATCATATGACTGACAGCTCCAGTGACCAGTGCTGTACATTGCAGACACAGCAAGAAACATTCTACTCTGTACCTAGTCATCATCTTGGAGATGCATTTGAGATGGCAACGAATGTTCAAGAAGTAACTTTTACATAAAGAAAATGAGACCTAATGATGTCACTTAAATTACATATAACACAGAACCATAGCTACTGTGCTAGGTGGATTTTTCTTTCTCATATTGGTCACTAAGAAAAGACTTCTGTTTTAGACAGCTTAGCTCCTCCCAAGAAAGGTTATTACCTGTTTGAAATGCCTCAGGGAAAAACACAGAGGGTAATTACAATGTAGAGGTTTGTTAAGACCTCATGCAGGACAGTTTTCCTAAAGTTATGTGTTGTCATGAGAGACCAAGACATGAGGCCAAAAAGCCTGTGTGTGAGAAACATTAGCTAGAGGGAGTAGAGAAGTAAAGAGGACATGGGAGGACATGGTTGAAATAAGGGAGAACTATGCTGATTTTGTAAAATGTAGAGACAAGGTCTTGTTATGTTGCCAGGCTGGTTTCAAACTCCTAGCCTCAAGAAATCCTCCCACATCAGCCTCCACAAGCACTGGGATTACAAGTGTGACCCACCATGCTCAGCCTGAGCTGGTCATCCAAGGATACATTCTTTTTTTTTCACTTTTTAATCAGAGTCTTACTCTGCCACCCTGTGTAGACTGCTGTGGAGTTATATCCCAAAGCAACCCCACACTGCCAGCTTGTTTTTCTGTTTTAGTAGAGATTCGGGGTGGGGGGGGTCTCACTCTTGCTCAGGCTGTCTTGAACTCCTGAACTCAAGCAACCCACTCACCTTCGCTTACTGGAGTGTAGGATTACAGGCATGAGCCACCACGCCCAGCCCAGGACACATTCTTGAACACTTAGTACAAGATGGGAAGCTATAATGAAGGAACTTTCCTGAATCACAGGAGGGAGCAGCCATAGGAATCAAACCAAATATTCATGAATTTACAATATTTGAATTGTCAAAATATTTAATCATGAAATTTTGAAATTTGAATTACACTTTTAGTAGATCTTCAAGGGGGTTAATAACTTACTTTCAATTAATTCTCCATAGATGAATTGATTTTATTGATGTTTTAAAGTAGAACACTTATGAATAAAATGATATAAATTGTAAAAAATATAACTCAAGAAATTTAACAAACACCTATAACTACCACCTAGGATGGAACATTCCTAGCACTGCGGAAGTCCATTCTTGCTTTGTACATGTTATAGCCTGCCTCAAAGGGGTAATCATGAATCTGACTTATAATCTACATATTAGTTTTGTATGTTTTTAATCTTTATAAAACTTATAGAATCATAAAACAAATTAAAGTACTCCTTTTTGTCTGACTTCTGCTTAATGTGTCTTTGAGATTTGTTGTGTGTGGTTGTAGTTTTTCTCTTTTTCACTGCTGCATAGTACCCCATGGTGTGTACATGGATCTGATGTATTTTATCCACTCTACTCCTTCTAGGCATGGGATGGTTTCTTGTTTGGGATTTTAAAAATAGTGCCACTGTGAAAATTTTTGGTGTTTTTTATTTGTTTGTTAATTTCCATTGAATATATATTTAATGATAGAAAAAGAGGGTAAGTTGAGCTGGTTTTTCAAAATTTTTTTGGAGTTGCAATATCAACTATGTTGCTCAGATTGGCCTTGAAAACCCGGGCCCAAGCAATCCTCCTGCCTCAACCTCCAAAGTAGCTGGAACTATAGTCACACACTACCATGCTTAGCTTAGTTGGGTTTTTTAACTGCCAAAATTTGTTGGTCCATTTTGCTAGCATAGAGAAACAGTGACATCTGGTGTATAAAATAATGAATTTCAGGTCTTAGTGTCTGAAATTTAAGGAAATCTATTCTTAAAGGTAGTTTGGGTCTTATGAGAATCCATATATAGCATGAGATTACAGTTGCTGATTCCATTGCAAAAATAAATCTAAAATTTCTTCACTTTGAACACTTCAAGTATTTGAGAATACACTCCTTAAAGTCTTTGATGTATTATAATAGATTAATACAATTAATTAAATAAGATTAATAGATTTACAGATGAAAAGCTAAATTTGATGTTCACTAATGATAGTATTTTTATGCAAATAATTTCCTTTAAAGTTGTCACATGCTGAATTATTTTTTGGATTTGTGAAGGACATAATTTGCTTTCTAAACCAAACAATTAAAACCAGAACAAAATAAAATATAAATGTAGGTAGTCTCCAGGTTATGGACAACCCAACTTGTGGTGTTCTGTACTTACGAATAGTCTCCCAAGGCTCTCTATAGGATAATTTATAATTAAAGAATGAAATGAATAATTTGGGAACTTCTTCCATGCATATAAAGAAATTTACGTGTTATAAGCAGTTCGTTGGGGCAGCATCTTTATGCTAGTGGTTAGTCTCACAGATAGTGAAGCAGCTGATAGAAACACAAGAAGGTGAAGAATAGAAAACCCAGAGGCAAGAATGTTTATGACAAAAGAATTAGCAGAAGCCTTTCCTTTCACTGAAGTAGAATTTGATAAGCTTGAGGAGTAAGATGCTGACATTGAGCAGTTCACAAAGGTTTACTGTGCAGTTAGTGCAAACGTCAGCTACTGCTAGGCCATTTACGACAAGTTAAAAAAAAAAAGTCATGAAAACAACCCTAGAAATCATTTTCAACAACCACACTTCAATGGTGAGCTCCTCTCCTCCAGCAACAGAATCATACCTTGGTTCTCCAGCACACACTCCGTCCTCTCCACCACCATCTCCTTCATCATCTTCGAACTAGCCAGTCAGTCTCTCTTCTTGCCTTGGAAATGCCTTTTCCAGTAAGTAAGACATTGATGCAACATTAGGTCAGTGTTAACCTTTAATATTCTTTTTTGAGATTTCTAACTCTTATCTAAATGTTTTGTATGAGTTTGTTTTCATGGTCTGTTTGTTTGAATCAAAAGAGAATAATAGTTTCTGTAACTTATTACAGGACAAGGGTATTATTATTATTATGGTACTACACTGCTTTATTATTACCACATACAAGCAATCATAGTATTTTTATTATTATTATTACCACATATGCTCTGTTCATGAGTGATCCATGTTACATACAACTTCAACCTAAAGGTGTTCTCAGGAATGTGTATGATCCATAATCTGTGGCTCACCTATATACACAAAGTATATGTTTATAAGGTCATAAGAACGTAAAACAAATTAACATATTGCAATTCTTTGGAGTTCAACTAGGGGAGCTTTCTCTTTCTCTATAGCTTTTCTCCCTCTGTTAAATAATGAAGACATTGTTTGTCTTCATGCCTGTAGCTCTAGAAAACGGGAGTTTTCTTTTTTGACATCATGAAGCTCATGAATCCATGTTCATCACACTGAAACTTAATGCCCTTCAACATTTATTCCACAAATGCTTATCACAACCTTTTATCTGCCAAGCATATGAGCTAGTGGAGTGCCGGATTAAGTCCCACTCTCCCCTCATTTCTTTTCTTTTTTTTGAGACAGAGCCTCAAGCTGTCACCCTGGATAGAGTGCTGTGGCATCCCAGCTCACAGCAACCTCCAATTCCTGGGCTCAAGTGAGTCTCCTGCTTCCACCTCCCAAGTAGCTGGGAACAGGAGTCCACCACAATGCCCGGCTATTTTTTGGTTGCAGCCATCATTGTTGTTAGGTGGGCCCAAGCTGGATTCGAACCTGCCAGCTCAGGTGTACATGTCTGGCGCCTTAGCCGCTTGAGCCACAGGCGCCAAGCGTCTCCCCTCATTTTCTCTGATGCTCTCTTGTTCTTCTTTTCCCTTTCCCTCTTTTCTTTTCTCTGTCTCTCTTTAATATGGACAGACATGAATAAAGTTAAACAACAAAAAACTTGAGATCATGGCAGATATTGAAGACCTATCAGAGAGCTAGAGTGATTGATGGAGCAGAGTGAGCAAAAAAGCAAGGATGGAAGCCATTGTTTACACTTCTAAATATGTCAGGGAGAAAGGAGTGTAAAATAAAAAGTTGAGGAACGTTTGGTGACTGGTTTTAATAAAGTGATGATTGACATCATGTCCTGAAAGTGACATTGGAAGATGTACCTCAGTAGTTTGAAGAAAGTGAAGAAAGTTGGTGGTAGTGATTGTTAGAATTAAAGAGAAATAAACCAGAGGAAATATGTAGGAGTCCTGAGAAATACTGAAGGCCCAAATGAGGCAGAAGACCTTGGATTTGTAATGGGACCAATCATCATCAATGCTCATAAAGTTTAGTCAGAGAGGATGTGAATTAAGATGGGTTGAGTTTTTTAATATACGTGTAATATATACATATATATATGTATACACACACACACACACACACACACACAAATGGGCCGGAGAGGTAGGAGTCTAAACTAAAGGATGACATTGAATGATTTCGTAGAGCTGATGGTAAGAGGTATTTTACAGACAGATCACAAATAGGTTTTGACAGAAAAAATGTTGATGATTCTGAAATACTTGGCAATTAGGTAAAGACAGGGTATTATGGCAATAATGAAGTAGATGAGCCTGGAGAATGAGCAAGGTTAAGGTTAGGGGGCAATCTGGGATTTAAGACGTCAGAGTTGAAGTATTTGCAATGACAGCTGATGCAGAAGGAGAGTCAGGCAAAAATTAAGCAGAGGTCAGTGGAAGTGATGAAATCAGTAAAATGAGAAGCAAATGCATTAGATGGACCTTGACAGACAACCAGAATGATAACAGAATCTAATCTGATTGATTTTACAAAGCATTTAACACATGAAAGACAGTGGTCAGAATGTTAATAGTAGTGAAGACCAAAAGTAAATGATTGAGAGATATTAGTAATTTTCAGAGGAAGAAAATTAACTGATTAATAAACCTATTAAACAATCTCCAATTTCACAATTTATAAAGTCATAACTAATTTGGAAATTTACATTTAGTTCAATAACTAAATTTCAATCAGTTCAATTTAATTAAATAGAAATTAAATTTAGTTCAATAACTAAATTGAGAAAATGAGAAACCATTTATTTTGTCAATGAAATTAGTAGAGATTTAAAAATACTCATTGTTATGGGTGTAATGAAGTAGGACATTTAATAATATGAATGTGAAGTATCCAAACACTTCTGAAGGCAACTTATCAATATTTTAAAAATATGTACCTTTGAGTAGGTAATTCTGCTTCTAGCGAAGCATATAAGGGGGTTGTACAATATCACTGTTAGTCTCATTTAAACTAAGCAAAACTGGTCAGGCATGATGGCTCAGCACTTTGGGAGCATGATGTGGGAGGATCACTGGAACCCAGGAGTTCCAGACCAGCTGGGCAATATGCTTGGATTTTGTCTCTCTCTCTAAAAAAAAAAAAACTGGGTTCAATGGCACATTCCTATAGTCTTAGCTACTCAGGAGGCTGAGGCAGAAGGATCACTTGAGGAGTTAAAGGTTATGGTGAACTATGATTGTGCCACTGCACTCCAGCCTAGGCAATACAGCAATGCCCTATATAAAATAAAATAATCAAAACTTAAAAGATTATGAGTACTTAACAAGAGAGTACTCTTCTCATATTCTGTTAAATAGAAAAATTCATTGCAATAGTTTATAAATAATATGGTCAAATTGTTTAAAACCAAAATCTGTGTATAAAAAAAAGATTGGAAGAAAATGCTCTAAGATGAAAGAAAATGAACACTTTCCACCATCATTTAATTTTTTTCTTTTGTGCTTTTAGATATTCCTTTTTAATGACGTATCAATTTATGCTGCAAATATAAAAGCAAATGTATTAACAGTAGGACTAACCAGCAACACCACCATGAAGAAAAATTCTAATGTGCTAAAAATATAAAATAAAATAATAATAAAGGTAGAACATACATATATATAGTAAGAAATATATATAGTATATATATTTATTTACTTTATATATTTAAAGTAAGAAATATATATACTATATATATAAGGTAAGAAAGTAACATTGTTAATTTAATCCTGATAGCATTTAAAAGCAAATTTGATACACTGATTTTAAAGCTTGAAGCTCACAAGCTTTATTCTTGAGGCATAAATGAAATAGGAAAATATACATCGTACCATTTAATTTCATAAAGACTATTTGTAAATATCTACAAAAATCTTAAATGTTTAGACTCTTTGACACAGCAGCCCTACTCCGGGACTCTACTACACAAGATTATTAGAAAAGTATCAAAGATATTTTTATAAAACTATTATAACATTATTTCTAATGGTAAGAATCCTGTACATAACTTATTTATCTTTCCTGGAAGAATGGCTAAATAAATCAAATTATGTCCATGCAATGGAACACTCTGCAGACACTAAAAAAAAAAAAAGAGATGGGATAGGCAACATGAATGAAAGGGTTTTTAGGATATATTTAGGTAAAAACTGAATCACAGGAGTTCTGACTTATATTAATAAACGTTCATCAAATTCATCTTCTTCCTGATAGCAATTATAAATCTAGGTAACATTTGAAAAATAAGCTTGTTCAAAAGCAACTCAAATCTGAAGGGATATTAAGCTTGAGAGGAGTCCCCGGCTGGTTGTGAAATCTCACTCTCCAGGGAGCTTGTCTCTGAACCCTAAAAGTTATAGCAGCATTGGCCTCTAATCCGTCACCTCAATTCAGTGGGACTGTGGGGTCTTTTTGTTCTGCCATTTGGATGCCAAAATCAGGGAATAACCTCCTCTTAGAAAGCCAAGACACAACAGATCTCACCTCATTTGTGTTCTTTTCCTCAGAGTCCTGAGCCACTTTTTGTTCCTTGTCTCAGTTCTTTTAAGTTGTCATTAAGGAACACCTGAGGCTCGGTGATATATAAAGAAGAGAGGCTACTTAAGTCATGATGGTACAGGTTGTATAAGAAGCATGGTGCCAATGTCTACTTCCGATGTGAGCTTCAAGCTATTACCACTCGTAGTGGAAGGGGAAGGGGAGCTGGTGGGTGCAAGGATCACATGGGGAGAGAGAAAGCCAGAGAGAGGGGAGGAGGTACCAGGCTCTTCTCAACAACCACCTCTCTGCAGGGACTAAGAGAGCAAGAACTCACTCTTTACCGCCAGGATGACATCAAGCTATTTATGAGGGATCTGCTGCCATGGTCCAGTGACCTCGAATTTGGGTCCCACCTCTGACATTGGGGATTAAATTTTACCATCAGGTAAACCTCAGACATCCAAACAGAAGCAGACATCCAAACTGTAGTACCCGTTATCTGAAAATTGTTTTCTTTAATTTTTCTGAATTCTAGTTGACCACAGAAATAATTCTTCTAGATCGTCTTATTCTCTCATGAACATAGTGAAAGTTTCACCTAGAATTTTAGATCTAACAGAAATATCTTTTGATAATAAAAGAAAAATATTTTTGGAGAAATGGAAGTTGAGATAATTTGTTACCTACAGAATTTGTCACTGTAAAGAAATGTTAAATGAATGGCCTCACATTCGTTTGAACGAGAATTCAAATATATGAGAAAGAATAAAGAATGCTAGAACTATTAAATGTATAGGTTACAGGAAAATATATGACATTATCTTTTATCTATTTCCTAGATTCTTTAAGTCATAGACTGCTTAAAACAAAAGTAAAAACAGATGGCAGGTGCCTATAGTCCCAGCTACTTGGGAGGCTGGGGCAAGAGGATCACTTAAGCATAAGAGTTTGGGGTTGCTGTGAGTTATGATGCCATGGCACTCAGGGCAACTGAGTGAGACAGTGTCAAAAACCAAAACAAAACAAAACAAAAAAAGTATGTTGGGAGGTTTGTAATGTGTAGAAGTAGATTAGATGGTATAATGCTGCAGTGAGTAAGAGCTGTTCATATTGAATATACTGCTGTTTCTTACATTATACATGTATTATACAAATGGCATAATATTAACTCAAGAATATTGTGATTAATTAAGAATGTATATTGTAATCCTTAGGGGAAACATGCTACTTCTTCCAAAACTGTATCAGCTGAGCAGCAAAACAGAGAAGATAATAAAGGATATTAAAATTTTTATTAACCTAAAAGAAGACAGAGAGTGAACAAAGAACAAATGGCTAGCAAATAGCACAATGGTAGACTTAATTTCAATTACAGCGATAATTTAATTTCAGAGCTTATCAGATTGCATAAAAAGGAAAACCCCAACTGTAGTATTTTCAGCCTATAAGAGATCCACTATAAATATAATAAAGACTGCCTGAACATAAAAGGGATATGTGTGCTATGCAAACCCCAGGCAAATGCAAACTAGTGTGTGATATCATTGTCACAAGATCTGACTTCAAGACAGGGAGCATTGCTAGAAATAAGAGGGTCATTTTATACGTACAAAAGGGTCAATCCATCCAAAAGACATAACAACCCTAAGGTGAATATATCCAATAACAAAACCTTAAAATATGGAATGCAAAAATGAACAGAGTTTAGAGTGAAATGGAAATCCTTTGAGCTGGAGATTTTAATACTTCTCTCAGAAATTAATAGAAAAAGTAGAAAAAATTTCAATGACTCAGCATAGACTATTTAAACCAGACTATCAATCAACTTGATCTAATTTATGCTTATGAAACACCATACCCAACTGCTAAAAAATATATATAGTTTTCAAGAGTATATGGAACATGCTATAATGTAATTATATTCTGAACTGTAAAACATATATTAACAAATTTCAAAGTTTTGAAATTATGTTCTCTGTCTAGTTAAATTAGTAATAAAATGTTGCAGAACAATATGTATGCTGTGATCCTGTGTGTGTTAAATAATATCAATCCAGCAAACCAATATATACATGGATGATGTGAATGTTTGTGTTTTCCCTACATTCATGTGTTATAGTCCTAAGCCTCACAGTTATGACATTAAGAGGAAGATGATAAGGTAAAGCCCTCTTAAATGTGATTAGTGCCCTCATAAAAGAGAGGTCAGAGAGATCTCTTACCTTCTCACTCTTACACAGTGAGAAGACAGTTCTTTATCCATTAACAAGAAAGTGGGCCCTTCTAGACAGTGACTCTGCAGTGCCTTCATCCTGGGCCTCCCAACCGCCAGAACCAGGAGAAACAAATACCAAATTTGTGCCATTTTGCTATAGCCATCCACACAGACTGTTACTGATATAAATTTGCAAAAATATGCATGTTCATATACATACAGAAAAAGAACTTTCAGCATATAGATCTAAGATTACTTCTTAACAGAAAAATGGGAATGGAAAGGGGGGTTGCAGAGGGGCATACATGTTTAATTTACATGTGTTTGCTATTGTGGAAAGATTTTTATTCACATATTACCTGTGAATTTAAAACAGATAAATTATGTTTTATACAGAATAAATACAAAGAATGACCCATCAGCATTTTGAAACAGAAGAATAGAGAAGGACCTTGCCCACTGCCATCAAATGTCTCATATAGCTGTAATAATTTGAGCCCAGGGGACAGTTACAGGAAGCGACAAAGAGCTAAATGGAATGGAAGAGAGACCAGTAACAGACTAAGAATCTCTTATGAGATTTTGGTTGGTGCATAGTTAAGGGGTCATTTGAAATTGCTGAGTGAATAGTGTTAGAAAACTTGGCTAAGTGCTTGGGGACAAAGTAGACCCTATAGTAGGCCTTAGTGGTGTCCATTATACAGTTTTAGCTTTCTTTTTGAGGGGCACATGTTGGGATTATATTTCCTCCCTGACTTTATTGTTGTTTGTTTTTATTTTTTTGTTGTAATTTTTGACCAGGGCTGGGCTTGAACCTGCCACGTCAGGTATATAGAGCCGGTGCCCTACCCCTTGAGGCACAGGAGCCGCCCACTCCTCTCTGACTTTAAAGTTAGGCGTGGCCTTGTGATTTGTTTTGGCCAATGAGATGTAAGTGTAAACAGCAAATGTCACTGTCACATGGAAGTAAAATGGGTCTGTTGTAGGCTATTCATATGCAATTTTCCCTTGCTATCCTACTGTGGCAGTGATGACAGAAGTGCATGCTGAGAAGTCACCTCTGTTAGGCTGCATGGCAGGAGCCTATTCTTCCTGCCTGTAATAAAGAGGATACACAGAGGAGAAGTAAATTTTTATTGCAGTAAGCCATTAGATTTGGCCACCATGACATCACTTGATTGAGATCCAAATTAGCATTTAGAATTTGGGGCTATTGAAATAAAACCCCCAGATTTCTTAAATTAGCATGGAGTCTGGGAAGCAGGTGGGAAGAAAAATATTATTGGAGGTTGGACTATTTCTTTGTGTTCTGCTGTAGTAAAATGTTGGTGAAACTGTTGCTCTCAATGATGGAGATGGCAGATTATGTATGTAATAACCTTTTTTGTTCTAGAGGAAAAAGAATGGAAAGCAAAATGTTGGCATCATGCTTAGGTTGCCATAGTCTGAATCCGACAAAATATTACAAGAAGGTTAGTTCAGATAGAAATGGCCACTTTGTTAGTAGGGATGAAAGGGACTATGTGGAGACTATCGATGAATTTATGAAATTGCAGTGATGGGAGTGGCAACTGCTGCTCAATCTCAAATAGTTAAAGATAAAATCTAAAAATAATTTGAACAAAAGCGGTTTAAAATTCAGCCTTCATTTATTTTTTAATTGCTGAAGACTGGAAATAACTCATATGCCCCTCAACTAGAAAAAGGGTAAACACACCAGGTGCTTCCAATCACCTCAAGACTCCCTTAAAGGAAAAAACGACTGAGTCGACAACAAGAGTGAGTCTCAAATGTATTATTCCAAATAAAAGAAGGGTCAAAAGCTACACACTATATGATCACATAAATGAATATTATTTGCAAACACAAAATTATGGGGAAAGAAAACAAATCAGCAACTTCTAGGACCTGGGAGGGAGGGGAGATGGACAAGAATTTGGGGGGGATGAATTATTTCTTTTAAATGTGGTGGTGATTAAATGATTACATACATTTGTCAAAACTCATAGTTCTGTATACTAAAAAACATATACATATATCTGAACATGTTTGTAATCCTAGAAGGAACTCAATTTTAATGACTAATGAGGTGAGCAAGATTGGAGGATATTTCATTTGTCTTAGAGAAAATGGGAGATATTAGCTTTGCTGGGGAAAGCTACTTTTTTCCTCAGAGATAAAAGTAGCCATTTTATTTGGACCCTATAATGTGCTAATTAAACCCAATCTTCTAAGTAACTTGAAGTATACCTGTGTATGGGCTAAGGACAGTTTCCCTTTGCCCAACTCTGTGATTTTTCTGAACAACTAACTCGCAAAAGACAGATTAACTGGAGAAGATGTGCAAATTTAACATGTATACAGGAGAGTCTTCAAAATTAAAGATCCAAAGATACAGAAAAAAATGTCCATTTTTATGGTTAGAGTCAACAAATTATAGACAGAAGTATAGTATGATCTAATGCTGATGTCTGTCTAGATTCTTCTTGGACTCTGAACATACATGTGTTTTTTTCTGGAAATGGGGAAGGACCCTCTCTGGAATGGGAATCTATGACCAATAGCCAAACAAGGTAGGTCATATAACTCCTTTATGGCCAGTTTTGGCCAGAACTGGGTTTGAACCCGTCACCAGCATATGGGGCCAGCACCCTACTCCTTTGAGCCACAGATGCCGCCCATATGGCCAGTTTTTATACAGAAAGGCAGAGAGAAATTTAGAGTTATATTTTTAGGTTTCATGGATAGCTTTGGGGAAAAGGTGTTCTGGTTTCTAGTGAAGGAACTCAGGGAATTTCATCCCAAAGTATGACTACATGGCATAAAGAATATTTTGAATTGAAATTGATTTAAGGTCAAGAATCACAGAGAGGCTTTCCCTCTATCTGCATAAACCAAATCCAAAAATCAAAGGAGACAACTAACTTCTCTTCCCCTTCCTGATATATCAATACATTGCAGGAATGATAGTCAAGAATGTAAACAGACCTGGTCCAAATCATTTCAGTCACAAAATACCTATTTGTCAGGTTAATTTTCAAGTCAATCTATTTGACTTCATTCATTCTCCCTAGCAACTGTTTTTTGAACTATACTGCTGATATTTCTCCCACCCCTTTCAAAAGGCATGTCTAAAAATGTCTGAACTCCATTGGAAAATTGGGTAATCAATCTGTGATTTCTCCTCATGCACATGGTAAATAAATCCCTTCTCTTATTAATTTGCCTTAATTGTGAGTTGATCTTTCAGCAAACTTACAGGAGAAAGAAAATTTCCTCTGTTCTTACACTATGACACCCACCCCCCTTATGGAATGAGGATTCTGGTTTCTATGGGTATCCTTGGAGGAGAATGGGACTGACCACCCAGAGGGCAGGAGAGGGTTGGAGAAAACCATTTTCCTTCAAGATTGCTTCTTGAGCCCTTCATTTTAGGGTACTGTTTTCTGAGCCCTAACACCTCTCTGTAGAGAGGTATCTACTATCCTTACAATATCTTGTTGGGGAAGCAATATTATTTCCATTTTAATGAAACTGAGGATCAAGTAATGGAGCTGGCCAGATCTGTCTGTCAAACCCTGGTTTCTACATAATGCAGAAAATAGAATCCATGATGATAGAGATTTCAGGTGGGAATTGAAGTTAGAGAAATTATAATCAGGAGACCCTATTACAGCAACATTATTATAAGATTGTACCATCTGTTCATTACCGAAAGCTCGGCACTTATCCCTGAGGCCTCATCAGAAGAATAAGGACAAGTGGTTGAGGAGAAGGAAAGAGAGATTTATTAATTTGCTGGCATGTGAGGAAGACAGAGACTCCTGTCTAAATGCTATGTCCTAATCATAAAGCAGAAATATAGAACTTTTAAAAGAAGGGTTTCAGTTCTAGGCTATTGCTGTACAACTATAGCTAATGATTCTGTTGGTCCCATTAGGTAGGTAGTTGGGAAGAACTCTCCTGAGAAGGAAGGTAAGGTTGGGGGGCCTTGATTCTATTCCAAGTGATTGTTCACACCTGGAATCTGTAGGGAATGTCCTACCAATGTGCCAGTCAGAACTTAGCTGCCAACTGCAGAAAGATGCAGAAGACACTTGAGCCCAGCAACAGGTACAATAGTCTTTAAGATGACCTTGGATAGCCTTGAGACTAATTACCATGTCACTAGCTTAAATCTGCATTGTGTCCACACCCCAAAATGGGCTCTCACAGGGGCTCAGGGGAGGTCTACCTACATAGCAAGACTGTGAACCACCAGGTAGGCCTGACCCAGGCTGGATTAAAGAGAACCACTGGCATAACTCTTTGGCTCTTTGCCCACTTGCCCTGGCAATGGAGGCTCATTCACTGTCTATGCTGAACACATAAACCTTGCTCTGTAAACCTACATCTTGTTCTAAACCTACCTTTCTCTTCCTCAATGAACTTTGTTCCATGCTTGCCTTACCTTGGAATGTCTGGTCATTTTTTTGAGCAAGAGTACTCCATGAACTGAAGACCAAGGCAGCTATCTGAAACCCTGACATTTTAGGAGACAGACAGTTGCCCTGAAACCCAACAGTCTTCCCCCACTTGCTGTGGAAGACAATCCACTGACCTTCACCCAGGATTTCCACCTGGACAGTTCTCTTGAGCCATCTTCAGTAGCACAAGGAACAAAGGACACTCCCCTGACCCTCCTGACTGCTGTCCTGAAAAAGGAATGTAAGTTTTAGTCCTCTAAATGGAGTGGGGGAAGTTTTAAAGACAGAAACAAAAAATTTGCCACTTTTTCCAGGTCATTTCCTCTGTTATTATTCCACACTGGTAATTTTATGCTTCCATATCTATGGGAGGGGGGGCGAGTACTCTGTTACATGCTGGCAGCAGGGCATTAATGGGGTGACATGAAGTTGAAGGCTTGAGTAGATTGGGAAAATTAAAAGAGGTTATGATAATTTTGACATTTATTCTAGTCTTTTTCTTTGTACCACAGGGATGAGACACCGCCCCATTCATAGTTAGATTTGGTTTTAGTAGGCAGAAATCTTGCTGTAAGACGCAAGAGACCCACAACAGTATTCACTCAGTACAGATCATCATAAAAACGTGCAGCTGGAGAGCCTCTTATTTTGCAAAGGCTAATTCTTACCCATTCCCCAAGTCCCATTTATTTCCATGTTCTGTTTATAAAGAATAGATCATTGAAATTCTAATGTATTCCTTAGGGTGACAGCAGAACTTTGAAATATAAAAAGTAATTGTAATGTGAAGATGACTCTCATGTTGGTCTCTAATGGACTGATTAACCCTGAGTTCTCACAAATTCTTTAGGACCTAAAAAAAGAACTGGTAACAAAGTGTAAGATCCTAATTTCAAAGCTCAAACCCATAGTGCTAATGAAACACAAACTGGGTTCAGAGAAATCTTTCTATGAATAGCACGCCATTAAATTGTAAAGATCATGTCAGTTTCCTTTTATAAAGCTTTGCATTATAAGAGATCAGAAAATGCCATCCCTAAAGGATTACCAAAATAAGCTACCTCATAATAACCCTTACAGATTGTTAAGGATAAAGATTATTTTGGCATAAGGATTATTTGGGGGGAAAAGCAGCCACTGAGAGAAGCTCTGAAAATAGAGTAGACATTACCCTTTTGTAAGGGAAATTTACATCTATGAAGAAAATCTCCATTTGTAAGGATTTTCTCCTCAGTTTCAGAAAGAGAAGGAAGACTCCAAATGACTAGAGACTCTTATCAATGGAGAAGGCTTAGACTGAAATCTCCATAACAAATGTCACTCTTATTTACCTTCTACCATGGTCTTTACCTTCTTCCTGGTCACCTTCCCCAAACTGGTCTCCCATCTTCCTTGTTTATTGGTTGTAACTGTAAGTAGTATTTAAGCCTCATCATAAAGCCAACTCTTCAAGACTTACTCATTTCTCTATTTTCCATGTATACACAAAGTAAACATGATAATACACTTGTTTGTTTTTCACTTATTAATCTGTTTTGGGGATTTATCCTAACTAAGAACAATACAAGGTAGGGAGAAGATTATTTTTTCTTTCCCTATAGTCCCAAGAAATCCTGCATATTTTCATGGTGGTTATTGGGGATAACATAACTGCATTTAAAACACAAGGAAAATGTTCACACAACAGAACTGAATTAATTCAGTTTTAAAATAGAGTAGGGGTGAAAAAAATTGTTTCCTTTACTTCTTCTAGGTTCTTTGGTTGTTCTGTGGATTAAATTGGCAAAAAATAGGTTAAGCCTATTAAGAGATAAGCAATGTACATATACACAGAGGTCCCACAGAAATATAAGTCTCAAGGAATGGCAGGTGATTGAAACTTCTATAGCACCTTGAGCTACAGAAAGGAATAGGTGTGGGCTTTTAGGGGAGTGGTACAAACTAGTTGCAGCCAGAAATTTTCTGTGTTGGGTCCTTGATCTCGAGGTTTGAAGAGTGAAACCACAGACCATGAAAGTAAGCAAAAGGACACAGTTTATTGAAAGATAAAGGATATAAATAAGAGCAAGAGGGAGGGTGGTGCCTGTGGCTCAAAGGAGTAGGGCACCAGCCCCATATACCAGAAGTGGTGGGTTCAAACCCAGCCCTGCAAAAAAAAAAAAAGAGAGAGAGAGAAAAAGGAAGAAGAGGAAGAACAGAACCTCTGGCAATGGAGGGGGGATCCCCACTGGGCAGCTCATGTGGACCTCTGTCTAGGGGTTTATGTTCTGCTTTTTCTATCCTGTGGGCAGGGGGCTTTGGGTAATGTCAGGCCAGGACATGTCACAATTGGCCAGGGATCTGCAGGCTGAAAATAATCCTAATTTTAGGACAGGAAAGTGGTCCTTATAGTCCTTGCCCCAGGTGAGGCAGAGGCAGTAGGGTATGTGCTCCCGACTCCAGGAGGAACCAGCTAGATGAAACACCTGATCAGGCTGCTTTTTTATGACCTTTCTGGAGCCCACAGAATATAGGCTGGAAAGGGCCTGTGATGTGACTGATTTCTGAGTTCACCTTGGCCATGAAAATTGGGGTCCTTGTCAAGCTCTGAAGAAGGGAATCCTGTATCAAAGTAATGGAAAGATAAGGGTAGGTAAAAAATGCAAGATTAATTGAAGTTGCCTTATTATGCAAATAAAAGTCTCCGAGCTGGTAAAAATTGTTGGGAAGAAACAATCTTCCAAGTATAGATACCTTTACTAATGAAAATTTCCTTTAAAAGTGTAAATTTCCTTTACAAAAATGGAAATTTATATATTATTTTTGTCAGTTGAGGGGAAAGTAAAGGTCTTTTTCTATGTTGGTTCTTAATTTTTTAAGCTTAAAATAATATGTAAAAGTGACATCTTTGGGGGTAACATGTTCTGAGCCCCTTTAATAGAAAGGTATCTTGAAAATCTTCTTGTCCAATTTCTTCATTTTGCCTATGAGTAAAATAGCCTGAATTGAACAATTTTCTCTTAACTTATGAGAATTTGTTAATTGATTGGTACTTAATCTTAAAAAAAATTATGTTGTATTTCTATGCACTTAATCTTGTCTTTCTTATATTTGGGGCCTACAAGGTGACACAACTAAGGATATAATCTTTTTTTAAAAAAATAGTCACTCTAGTACATGCCCATATAAGAGAAAAACTCAAATCAATCCAAGGTGGGGGTTGGGGGAATGAGGGAGCAGGAAGAGGCGATGAAGAGGAGAATGGGTATGCTCCCACTTAATGGGCACAATTTTAGGGTGTATGCCACACCTCTTAGGGGTGGGACACAATTATAAAAGGGACTCTACTTAACAAATGCAAACATCGTGACCTAATTCTTTGTACCCTCAAATTAACCTGAAACAATACAAAAAAAAAAAAAAGTCACTCTACATAATAATGGGTGAAGATATTGTAAAGTACTATTGTATGCATTGTATTGTGCTCATTTTTGAGGTAGCATTATTATACTGGAAAGAACACTGAGTGAGCAGTCAGAAAATGGTGTTTTAATTCTCCTCATTCTTGTAAGGACTCAGTTCCCTCATTTTATGTCCCTGGTTCTCTCAGAAAACTAACAATTCTATAGTTTTCAAAATAATATTTATACAAATGAGATTTTTAGATGGATAAATGCAAGACTATTTATAAATTGGATGATAAAACTATTTAAAATTAAGGGATAAAGAAAACACACAACCATCAGTATCAAATGGTACTGAGATATTTAGGAAAAACGTATAAACCTATCAATGCTATACTCTGTAAAATAATTTAAAGAGCCAGCCTGAGCAAGAGCAAGACCCCAAATCTATTAAAAATAGAAAAATTGTCACGGTGTTATGGCAGGTACTTGTAGTCCCAGGGGCTCAGGAGTCTGAGGCAAGAGTACCACTTGGATGGAGGAGTCTGAGGTTGCTGTGAGCTAGGCTAACACCAGGGCACTCTGTTCTGGAGCAACAGAGTAAGACTCTGGCTCAAAAAGAAAAAAAGAAAATTAAAGAGGTTTTATTCTGAGCCAAATTTGAAGACCATTACCTGGAGCCACAGCCAAGAAGCCTTGAGCAAGTGGACTCACAGTGGTAGGGTTACAGTTTGGTCTTATACATTTTAGAGAGACAGAAATTACAGGTGTGATAATAAATCAATACGAGGAAGACATATATTTGTTTGGTTTGAAAAGATGGGGCATCTCAAAGTGGGGGCTTATGGATTAAGGGTGGGTTTAAAGATTCTTTAGCTGACAATTGACTGAAAGAGTTAGTATTTGTCTACTAGACCTAGAATCCGTAAAAAGCAATGATTAAAATAAAGGGTCTGATAATTAGAGACAAAGTACTGAGCAGACTGTAGTGGTTAGTTGTGTATATCAAGGACCTGCAGATATGTCTTGAAGAGCTTCAGGACTGTTGATGAGTCTTAAAAGACATCTCTAAGAAGGTAGGGATGCATGACCAGGCAGGTGTGCTGACATTTCTCGTGGCCAGCAAGTCAGTTTTAGGAACCCCCGTGGCCAAGAGGGGGAACCAGTTAGCCAGTTCACAGACTTAAGAGTCTCTAGGGGTTCCTTCAGATCTATAATCTTATGATTATGCCCCCAACAGAATAGGTGAAATATAGCTTAATATATCATCCCCCATCACTGCACAGTTTATTACCTACAGGTCTACAAAATGCTACTGCATTGCTGTTGGTTCACACACGTGGCATGGCTTCCTAGAGGTAGTCAAGTCTGTAAGTCGGTGATCGTTTGAACCTTTACAAGAAAGTAATTTATGTAGAGATAAACTAAGTAGCAGAAATTGAAAATTACTGCATTAGAGCCTTGGGTATAAGTTAGAAGCAGAATCCTAAGATCATATCTTGAAGTTTCCAAACAAAGATCCCTGATAAAATGAAAAAAATAAAACCCACTTTTTAACATATAAGATGCTTTTTCTTTACACAAGAATGATAATGACAACACCACTGCTCTTTCACAGTCTCTCTGGAGTTTTTCTCACTGTGGCACTTACAGAAGAATGAAAGCTTTGTCATTGGGAAGGCTAAATCTTTACATCTGATGCTCTCCCAGGAGGTCACACTGTTAAAGGCACAGTCTTTTCCTAAGGGAAACTTTCCTGCTTCAGAGCAGCCCTATATGTTCCACTTGCAGCTTCTAAGTGACCCTGTATTCCATGCAGACCAGGCTTATTAAAACCAGGTAAAAAAGTGTATCACTGTTGGCTTACCTGATTATTATAAACATAGAAAATATAGTTCTGATTTTTAGAAAAATAAAAAATATCTTAAAAGTTAATCTGGACATCTCTAGGAATGAACAGACATAAAACAGGACTACTAGAATTTACACAGAATGAATGTTTGACTACCTGTTTTATGGTACTATTTATTTCAAGGAAAGGTACGTATGAGATGCTTCAGTCTCTGGAGGACGTGAGGGAAAAAAAACCTGAATATATAAACTTAGTTCTCATTTACCTTTATGGTCAACAATATCCCAGTAGAAGAAAGAGGGACTAAATAAAGAATATGGTAGTCTGCACCATAGGTTCATAGTTCTAATTTGTCTGTACTTTTAGCTATTTGAGACCCCAAGCAATAAAATATCATTTTGACTTTCTTCAGTAAAATGTCAATGGAGAGTTTCTCCTAATGGCTCCTAGCTCTTTTTCTTTCCAACTTCATTGGACCTTTTCTGTCCTTATTCTGCCTAATTTGTGCTCTTTATGAGAATCATTTCCTAGTTTAAAATGTATAGTAGATTGTGGGGTTAGAAATCCCCACATGTATGTCTCATGTACTTCTCAATTGAGTAAGCCACTAATGGGTTAAACTGGCTTTTGCCTTCACAGAAAAAGCAATAGATTTGGGCAACCCTGAGGCAAACACAAAGACTGTTTTCT
>CAUYON010129877.1:0-18332 GCA_963573935.1 Arctocebus calabarensis | reverse complement strand
TGGCTAAGAATCCAGCAGGTTCGAATCTAGCCTGGGCCCGCCAAACAACAATAACAGCTGCAACCAAAAAATGGCCAGGTGCTGTGGCGGGTGCCTATACTCCCAGCTACTTGGGAAGTGGAGGCAGGAGACTCGCTTAAGCCCAGGAATTGGAGGTTGCTGTGAGCTGTGATGCCACCGCACTCTATCCAGGGTGACAGCTTGAGGCTCTGTCTCAAAAAAAAAGGTAAAAAAAAAAAAGGTGGCTCACGCCTGTAATCCTAGCACTCTGGGAGGCTGAGGTGGGTGGAATGCTTGAGCTCACAAGTTCAAGACTAGCCTGAGCAAAAGTGAGACTCCATCTCTACTAAAAATAGAAAAAACTGAGGCAAGAGGATCACTTGAGCCTGAATTGGAGGTTGCTGTGAGCTGTGATGCCATGGCACTCTACCTAGGGCAACACCCTGAGACTCTGTCTCAAAAAGAAAAAAAAAAGTGGCTCGGCGCATGTGGCTTAGCGGGCTAAGGCGCCAACCATGTAAATCTGAGCTGGTGGGTTCGTATCCAGCCTGGGCTCGCCAACCAACAATGACGGCTGCAACCCAAACAAAAATAGCTGGGCGTTGTGACGGGCGCCTGTAGTCCCAGCTACTTGGGAGGCAGAGGCAGGAGACTCACTTGAGCCCAGGAATTGGAGGTTGCTGTGAGCTGTAATGCCACAGCACTCTACCCAGGGCGACAGCTTGAGGCTCTGTCTCAAAAAAAAAAGTTGCAACTGCAATATAAGACGTGAAAAAATCATGAACTTTGGAGACAGATTTAGACTTGGCTATCTACTAGCTATGTTTTTCTGAATTCCAATTTTGCCAACTGAGAAAGTCAGGAAAAAAGCCTAACCCTTAGAGATGCTAAAGTGATAAAACAACATTTTTTTTTTTTTTTTTTTTTTGAGACAAGAGTCTCACTATGTCACCCAATGGTAGTGTGCTGTGGCATCATAGCTCACAGCAACCTCAAACTCTTGGGCATAAGCGATTCTCTTGCCTCAGCTTTCCAAGTAGCTGGGACTACAGGCACCCACCACAATGCCTGGCTATTTTTGTTGTTGTTGTTGCAGCTGTCATTGTTGTTTAGCT
The DNA here is from genome assembly GCA_963573935.1 of Arctocebus calabarensis. Classification (NCBI taxonomy): domain Eukaryota; kingdom Metazoa; phylum Chordata; class Mammalia; order Primates; family Lorisidae; genus Arctocebus; species Arctocebus calabarensis. The sequence continues at coordinate 17,217 of CAUYON010129877.1, read as the reverse complement.
AGCCTGGGTTAGTTCGAACCCACTAACCTGCATGTATGTGGCTGGAACCCTATTCACTGAGCTAAAGGCACCACCCAAAAACAAAATAATATAATATACACATGCTCACATAATAAGCACAATATCAACCTAGAGCCAATCCTCACTAATTCCTCACAAATTAAATGTAGAACACATGCGTTTACTTTTACTCTCTCTAGAAAATCCACCAAAATGATGATAATTAAGGAATAAAAAAGGTACATACCACCTCAAAAGATAAAGAAAACAGAAAAAGGGATAATAGCATAAAAGAAATGTTAAATTTCAAAAGCTGAAAGGGGAATGGACCAGTGGCAATCAAGACAACAGAGAAACTGAAACCTAATTATACCAGCTGAAGATGGGGAACCCATAAGAAGCAAGCCAAACTACCTCAGAAAACTCCAAAAAAGTGGGTGGCACCTGTGGCTCAAAGAAGTAAGGTGCTGGCCCATATGCCGGAGGTGGTGGGTTCAAACCCAGCCCTGGCCAAAAAACCACAAAAAAAAAAAAAAAAAACTCCAAAAAGGTGTAAGAATTGAAAGATTGGGCTCGGCGCCTGTGGCTCAACAGGCTAAGGTGCCAGCCATGTATACCTGAGCTGGCAGGTTCGAATCCAGCCCGGGCCTGTCAAACGACAATGACGGCTGCAACCAAAAAATGGCCAGGCGTTGTGGCGGGCACCTGTGGTCCCAGCTACTTGGGAGGCAGAGGCAAGAGACTCACTTGAGCCCAGGAATTGGGGGTGGCTGTGAGCTGTGATGCCATGACACTCTATCCAGGACGACAGCTTGAGGCTCTATCTCAAAAATAAATACACACATACATACATATATACATAAAAATAGAAAAACTAGCCAGGCATCATGGCATGTGCCTGTAGTCCCAACTACTTGGGAGGCTGAGGCAAGAGGATTGCTCAAGTCCAAGAGTTTGACGCTGCTATGAGCCTATGACACCAGAGCACTCTACCCAGAATAACACAGTGAGACTTTGTCTCAAAATAAATTTAAAAAATACAAACAAATAGCTTTCACTCTTTTGTTTTTGTGTGTGTGTTTTTTTCCTATTGATATCTTCCTACCATAGTACTGCCTTCTCAAATATAAACCAAAGCTGGGGATCAGTAAATATTTGAGGAAAGCTTCAACATATGGGCAATAAAACAAATGGGGGTAGAAAGAATTCAGAGAAAAACAGAAAACAGAGACAATACAGGGAGGGGAAAAAACTTTCAAAATCTGAATAGAAAAAAAAGATACTATAGACACAAATAAAATCTCAAATTTACATTTATGTACCCATTCTCAGGAAGTTATAGGACTTAGTATTCTATCAAAACAAGGGTCTAAACTATGAAAGGGAAAATGAGAGGATTTAAAAAGTATGTCCTAACACAAGCAGCCAAAATTTCCCAGTATGAAGATGAAAGAAGTTCCAATACAGTAAAATGTGCAGCAATCCAAAAGAACGAGTCCTGGCCGGTGCAGTAGCTTTTGCCTATAATCCTAGCACTGAGGGAGGCCAAGGCTGGTGAATTGCTTGAGCTCAATAGTTCGAGATCAGCCTGAGCAAGGATGAAACCCTGTCTCTACTAAAAATAGAAAAACTAGCCAGGTGTTGTAATGGGCACCTATAGTTCCAGCTACTCAGGAGGCTGATGCAAGAGGATCACATAAGCCCACGAGTTTGAGATTACTGTGAGTTATGATGCCATGGCACTCAACCAGGGCAAAAGGGTGAGACTCTGTCTCAAAAAAATAAATAAATAGGCTGGGTAAAGTGGCTCACACCTGTACTTCTAGCACTCTGGGAGGCCGAGGCAGGTGGATCACCTGAGCTCACGGTTCAAGACCAGCCTGAGCAAGAGAGTCCATCTCTAAAAATAGCTGGGCATGGCTCAGTGCCTATAGCTCAGCAGCTAAGGCACCGGCCACATACACTGGGGTTGGTGGGTTCAAACCCAGCTGGGCCAACCAAACAACAATTGACAACTATAGCAAAAAAAAAAAAAAATGCCAGGTGTTGTGGTGGGCGCCTGTCATCCCAGCTACTTGGGAGGCTGAGAGTTAAGCTACTCTTAAACCCAAGAGTTTGAGGTTGCTGTGAGCTGTGATTACATAGCACTGTACCAAGGGTGACAGTAAGACTGTCTCAAAAAAAAAAAAAAAAAAAAAAGTGTGTATGTGTGTGTGTGTGTGTGTGTGTGTGTGTGTATATAGCCAGACATTGCAGTGGGCACCTAGAGTCCCAGCTACTTGGGAGCCTCAGGCAAGAGAATCACTTGAGCCCAAGAGTTTGAGGTTGCTGTGAATTAGGACACTATGGCACTCTCCCTAGGGCAACAAAGTGAGACTCTGTCTCAAAAAATAATAATAATTAATTTTTTTTAAAAAAGGGGCAGCGCCTGTGGATCAAGGAGTAGGGCGCTGTCCCCATATAACAGAGGTGACAGGTTCAAACCCGGCCCCGGCCAAAAACTGCAAAAAAAAAAAAAACAAAACTAGTTCTGATGAGAACAAAGAGAAAAGCCCCAAGAAAGATAATCAGCAAGGGGGAAGAAAAAACTTTTTATAGTTCTCATAGAACGATTTAGGCTAAACTAGTGAAGTCTACAGAAAACTAGGTACAAGAAAAAAAATGATTATTGTAAGTCATCATAAAAATTATGTAAGAAATTACACATAATTATTTTTTAGCTATTAGCAACGTTTATGTAAAGATAATTTATGTAAACACTGAATATCAATTTACCCAAGTTATGATGTAACCATACTGAAAATCTGGGAGTAGGGCCAGATACCGGTGGCTCATACCTATAATCCTAGCACCTAATCCATTGGAGGCCAACGGACAGATTGCCTGAGTTCGCAGGTTCAAGACCAGCCTGAGCAAAAGCAAGACCCTGTCTCCAAAAACAGCAGGGCATTTTGGCTGGCGCCTATAGTCCCAGCTACTTGGGAGGCTGAGGGAAGAGAATCACTTGAGCCCAAGAGTTTGAGGCTGCTGTGAGCTATGACACCAAGGTACTCTACCAAGAGCAACAAAAGGATACTGTTTCAAAAAAAAAAAAAAAAATGGCTCGGAGCCTATGGCTCAGATGGCTAAGGCGCCAGCCACATACACCTGAGCTGGCGGGTTCAAATCCAGCCCAGGCCCGCCAAACAACAATGACGGCTGCAACCAAAAAAAAATGGCCAGGCATTGTGGCAGACGCCTGTGGTCCCAGCTACTTGGGAGGCAGAGGCAGAAGACTCGCTTGAGCCCAGGAATTGGAGGTTGCTGTGAGCTGTGATACCACAGCACTCTATCCAGGGTGACAGCTTGAGGCTCTGTCTCAAAAAAAAAAAAAAAAAAAAAAACCTGGGAGAAAAATATGTGCCATGTGCCATGTTATAGAAAATGGGTATCAGATAAATCTTCTTCCAATTAAGTAAATTAATAGCTAATGACTATAATTAAGTAATGGAGGTAAATGCTCGAGAGTTAGAAATGTTTGTGTAAAGTAATAATTAGAAGTGGAGAAGAACAGCATATGGGACTAAATTTTTATTATAAGCCCTGAAGTACTACTCCAACTATTACTTTCTTAAAAGATAAAAAGTAAATTTTTTAAGAAACAGCTTAATTTTATATTCAGGATCACTGCAGGCCTTCAAAAAATAGCTTTTGATTCATTTCTAACTGCAAGTTTAGGACGGCACCTGTGGCTCAATGGGCAGGGTGCTGGCCCCATATACCGAGGGTGGTGGGTTCAAACCCAGCCCCGGCCGAACTGCAACAAAATAATTGCCGGGCGTTGTGGTAGGCGCCTGTGGTCCCAGCTACTTGGGAGGCTGAGGCAAGAAAATCACCTAAGCTCAGGAGTTGGAGGTTGCTGTGAGCTGTGTGACACCACTGCACTCTACTGAGGGCGATAAAGTGAGATTCTGTCTCTACAAAAAAAAAAAAAAAAAAATGCATATTTAGTGCAAAAAGTCTGGGCGGCAGCTGTGGCTCAATGGAGTAGTGTGCGGGCCCCATAAGCCAGAGGTGGCGGGTTCAAACCCAGCCCTGGCCAAAAAATAATAATAATAATAGTCTATTTATATCTCTATTAATCACTTGTGCTCTTTGTTATTTATAAAACATCTATTACTCTAGATAGCTTTATAGTAACAACAAAGCTAGCAATAATATTACTAATAAAAAAAAAAGAATCAGCAGCAGCAACTACCATTTACTATTTATAAGGTTCCAGGCAATGTATTAAGGGCTTTATGAACAATACCTCATTTAATTCTTACTATACAATGATGAGTAAATGAGATCAAAAAAGTTAAGTAACTTGCCAGGACCATATAGCAGGTAAATGAGAGAGTTTATATTCTAGCTAGAGTGAACATTTGTTCCCATCTGTTCAGGACAGTTCCCACAGTACCCTCAAAGATATTCCACATAAGATAATAAATTTTATGGCTACCCTGGTTCTGACTCTAGAGCTTATGCTCCTAATCATGAATCTATAGTGCTTTTCCCACGAAAGAGGGAAGGTGGAATAGCACAGCTGTTGGTACAAACAGTTCCTCACTTCTTTTTTTTTTTTGAGACAGAGCCTCAAGCTGTCACCCTGGATAGAGCACTGTGGCATCACAGCTCACAGCAACCTCCAATTCCTAGGCTCAAGCAAGTCTCCTGCCTTCGCCTCCCAAGTAGCTGGGACTACAGGCGCCTGCCACAATGCTCGGCCATTTTTGGTTGCAGCCATTATTGTTGTTTGACGGGCCTGGGTTGGATTTGAACCCGCCAGCTCAGGTGTACATGGCTGGCGCCTTAGCCTGTTGAGCCACAGGCGCTGAGCCAGTTCCTCACTTCTATATCAAATTTCTTTATCTCAGACATAGAGTTTACATACAGAAAATTACACCAGAAATTCAGAGTAAATTCAGTTTTATAGCCATTGAATACCTGTCCCAGCAATGCCATAAGACGAGATGGAGGCACCACACTGACTTCCCCAGCTAAGGCTTGGGCAATTGCTGCTCTTCTCTTCTCTTTGCTACTTCCATCTGGATAAGCCTGAAAAAGGAGAGGACACAGAATCATTTCCAATAAGCAACTATAAGATTTGAGCATGCTTATGTGAAACACACAAACAAATAAGAAGAAAAATACAAAGAGGAAAACACAAAAAGAAATTATTCAGTTAAACAGGGGAGTAATTAAACCAATTGACTTTTTAAAATGACTTCCCAATTTTGCTCGCTTGAATTTCAAATGTATGAGCTGGGAGAGAACTGAGATCAGCCAATGCACCTTATTATTTCTGAAAAGACCAAGTAAATCATATCAAAGTAGAATTGTATTTCCAGTTTCTGAAGAAATTTCAGAGGCAAGGATTCTTTTATACTCTTTGGTATTGTCTTTTCGTCAAGTAACTTCCAGTCCTGAAGCACTTACCAACTGTACCTTAAATCCTGTCCTGATAACTTAAAACTACCTTCTTTATCCTCATGGTCACTTTAAGTTTACTTGACCTTTCTACTTTCTAGTGCCTACTAAATTCTTCTTCTCCCTATTTTGATAAGCCTCTAGTGAAAGTCTGGGTAGGAAAGAATGAAATTATATATACAATTGGGTTTTTGAAGAATAAAAGAATACTAGTTACCATACTCTACTAGTAACCATAATCAGTTAAGAAGCTAAAGCACAAGCTTCTAGGGACTAAAAGGGTTGAAAGGAAACTGCAGGTGTCAGGGGCAAGGGACACAAATGCTCACTGAACATAGTAGCAATCAGATAGCATTTTAGGAAAGGCTAATGTGGAAATGACATCAGAATAAAGTTTTCTGCTTCTTTACTAACCAATACACAATACTCTAAAATGGAGTATGCAGGAGAAAAAAACCCTCAAACACTCAGAAATCTGAACGCAATTATTCTCCTTAAAATATGCAAATTTCAACCAAAATACATAAACAGAAGAGCATCATTCTCAAAAATTAAACCAAAATCACAACAGTATTCAACACAATGGTAAAAAAAAAATCACATCTTACATATTTTCAAAGTTTAAAAAAGTTTCTTTTTATTACCACAGCCATACCTCACGAGGATCAAAATAAGACCTGGCCAAGAGGTTTTCCAGATGAATATACCGCTCAGGTTGGGTTTGTTTTAACATGATCATAGGGTCAGTTTGTCTCAGAAGTGACCTGGCAGCACCCAACTCTCGGAGTTCAATCAATTCCAGAACAACCTGGACAGTTGAAAGGACATAGGTGTTTAAACATGTTTTCTTACTAATATTTCTTTTTCAATAAAATGTCTAACACAGACATGGCTAGCCAAAGTGATTTCCAATACTGGGAAGTGCCCCTTTTCCTATTTATTGGCAATTTCAGGTAGACAACTGAAGTAATTATAAATAATAGCTTCTATCTTTCAAAAACCATCCTTAATTTTTTTTTTTTTTTAAACAGAGCTTCATTCTGTTGCCCAGGGTAGAGTGCCTGGTGTCAGCCTAGCACACAATAACCTCAAAGTCCTGGGTTCTTGCCTGAATAGCTGGGACTACAGACACCCACCACAATGCTTGGCTAATTTTTCTGGTTTTAGTAAAAACAAGATCTCACTCTTGCTCAGGCTGGTCTTCAACTCCTGAGCAAAGGCAATCTTCCTCACTTGACCTTGACCACCCAAAGTGCTAGGATTATAGATGTGAGCCACTACATCTGGCCACCATCTTTAATTTGTATGTGCTAATATCTCCTCCTCTAACGCAGCTTTTTCAGAATAGATGCTGAAGATAAGTAAAGATAGGAATATCCCCATGGGCTCCAAAGAAACCCTTCTCCAGTAACTAAAATCTTCTTGGGACAACTACTGAACTGATACAGATTATACAGAAACAAGTCAACATTCCTATTTTTTTTTTTTTTTTGAGACAGAGCCTCAAGCTGTCACCCTGGATAGAGTGCTGTGGCATCACAGCTCACAGCAACCTCCAATTCATGGAGTCAAGCGAGTCTCTTGCCTCCGCCTCCCAAGTAGCTGGGACCACAGGCGCCCGCCACAACGCTCGGCCATTTTTTGGTTGCAGCCGTCCTTGTTGTTTGGCGGGCCCAGGCTGGATTCGAACCCGCCAGCTCAGGTGTACGTAGCTGGCACCTTAGCCTGCTGAGCCACAGGCGCCGAGCTAACATTCCTATTTTTTTACTTTAAAAAACACTGTAATCGGCTCGGCGCCTGTGGCTCAATCCGCTAAGGCGCCAGCCATGTACACCTGAGCTGGCGGGTTCAAATCCAGCCCGGGCCCGCCAAACAACGACGGCTGCAACCAAAAAATGGCCAGGTGTTGTGGTGGGCGCCTATAGTCCTAGCTACTTGGGAGGCAGAGGCAAGAGACTCGCTTAAGCCCAGGAGTTGGAGGGTGCTGTGAGCTGTGGTGCCACAGCACTCTATCCAGGGTGACAGCTTGAGGCTGTCTCAAAAAAACAAAAAAACAAACAAAAAAACCCCACTATAATCAGGCCTGGCACGGTAGCTCACACCTGTAATCCTAACACTCGGGAAGCCGAGGTGGGTGGATTGCCCTGAGTTCACAGATTCAAGACCAGCCTGAGCCAGAGAGAGACTCCATCTCTAAAAATAGCCTGGTGTTGTGGCAGGCACCTGTAGCCTTAGCTCCTTGGAAGTCTGAGGAAAGAGAATCACTTGAGTCCAAGAGGTGGAGGTTGCTGTGAGCTAAGATGCCTCTGCACTCTACTGAGGATGACAAAGTGAGAGTGTCTTTAAAAAAACAAAACAAAACTATCATCTTATTTCCAAAAAAATCCACTCTGTTCTGTTTTAATTTTTTTTTTTTTTTTTTTGAGACAGAGTCTCAAGCTGTCACCCTGGATAGAGTGCCATAGCATCACAGCTCACAGCAACCTCCAATTCCTGGACTCAAGCGAGTCTCTTGCCTCCGCCTCCCAAGTAGCTGGGACTACAGGCGCCCACCACAACGCCCAGCCATTTTTTGGTTGCAGCCGTCATTGTTGTTTGACGGGCCCGGGCTGGATTCGAACCCGCCAGCTTAGGTGTACATGGCTGGTGTCTTAGTCCGTTGAGACACAGGCACCGAGCCCACTCTGTTCTGTTTTAAAATAAATATTTTATCTGAACTTTGTCCTAGGCACCTGGTTTGTAGCTTCTAAAACCCTTGGAATTCTGCCAGTTTTAGGAGTATCTTTGTTATTCATGAGCCCCTTGAATCACACCTAAGTTTGTGCTAAGGCAGTGGCTCAGCACAGAGCACAAAGATCAAGTATGCGATTAGAAGGCTAAGGCTTTGAACCAGCCCAACCTCAAAGAAGGTGGAAGGTGGAAAGAAAGAGGCTAGAATTAGCAATCATCCCTATATAATGAAACCCCAATAAAAACCTCAATGGAGCTTCCTGGTAGGTAAACACATCCTGATTCCAGCACAGAAGTTCTACATTCAGGACCCTCTCAGACCTTGCCCTTGGTGTCTTTCCATTTGGCTGGTCCTAATCTGTATCTTTGATAATAAAACTGTAATCAAGGCAGCGCCAGCCACATGCACTAAGGCTGGCAGGTTCGAACCCAGCCCTGGCCAGCTAAAACAACAATGACAACTACAACAACAACAACAAAAATAGCTGGGCATTGTGGCAAGCTCCTGTAGTCCCAGCTACTTGGGAGGGTGAGGCAAGAGAATAGCTTAAGCCCAAGAGTTTGAGGTTGCTGTGAGCTGTGACGCAAGGGCAGTCTATCATGGGTGACATAGTGAGACTCTAGCTCAAAAAAAGCCAAAAACTGTAATCATAAGTATAGAGTTTTTCTATATTTTATTTTATATTTAATTAAAATCATAACTGTATTATTTTATATGTAATTAAAATCATAACTGTATACATTTATGGGGTACAATGTGATGATCTGATATACAATGCGGAATGCTTAAACCAAATTGATTAACATAACTATTGCCTCATTTATTTTTGTGGTAATTTAAAATTTACTCTTAGCTGTTTTGAAATATACCCTTGCATTGTGCACATTAGGTAAGATCCCACCAAATGCCTTCCTTCCTCCCACTAATCCCCCTCCCTCCTTCCCCTCCCCTCTCCCTTGCTAAACTATATTTATGTTTTATAATTCATAAGAGTGTGTGTTTATATAGTGATATCATAATAGCATTGAATACATTTGATACTTATTTTTTCCCATTTTTTTTTTTGAGACAGAGTTTTACTATGTCACCCTCAGTACAGTGCTGTGGTGTCATAGCTCGCAGCAACCTCAAACTCTTGGACTTAAGAGATTTTCGGCTCGGTGCCTGTGGCTCAATAGGCTAAGGCACCAGACACGTACACCTGAGCTGGCGGGTTCGAATCCAGCCCGGACCCGCCAAACAACAATGATGGCTGCGACCAAAAAATGGCCAGGCATTGTGGCGGGCGCCTGTGGTCACAGCTACTTGGGAGGCAGAAGCAAGAGACTTGCTCAAGCCTAGGAGTTGGAGGTTGCTATGAGCTAAAAAAAAAAAAAAGAGATTCTCTTGCCTCAGCCTCCCAAGTAGCTGCCATAACGCCCAGCTATTTTTTGGTTGCAGTCGTCACTGTTGATTTTAGCTGGCCCAAGCTGAGTTTGAACCCACCAACCTCAGTGTATGTGGCCGGTGCCTGAGATACTTTACTAAGAATGTGCTCCAATTCCATGCAGGTAAATATAAAAGATGTAAAGTCTCCGTCTTTTTATGGCTGAATAGTACTCCATGGTTTACATGTACCACAATTTGTTAATCCATTCACAAGTTGTTGGCCATTTGGGTTGCTTCTATGACTTGGAAATTTCTTTTCTTTTTTTCTTTTTCTTTTTTTTTTTTTTTTTTTTGAGACAGAGCCTCAAGAAGTCACCCTGGGTAGAGTGCTGTGGCATCACAGCTCACAGCAACCTCCAACTCCTGGGCTCAAGCAAGTCTCCTGCCTCCACATCCCAAGTAGCTGGGACTACAGGTGCCCGCCACAACACCTGGCCATTTTTTGGTTGCAGCCATCATTGTTATTTGGCAGGCCCGGGCTGGATTCGAACCTGCCAGCTCAGGTGTACCTGGCTGGCGCCTTTAGCTGCTTGAGCACAGGCGCCGAGGCTCTTTTTATTATTATTTTTTAATTTCAGAATATTATGGGGGTACAAATGTTTTGGTTACAGACATTGCTTTCTTCAGTTTGAATCAAAGTTATAAGTCTGCTCATCACCCAAACAGTGTGCACTGTACCCATTAGGTATGAATTTACTATCTCCTCTTCCCTGCTCCAATCTACTTGGTTTTCTATAGAGCTCTGAGTTCTGTGAATCATTCTAGCAAATTATCAAATCTGAATGGTCATGAGAACCCCAGAATTTGTAACCAGTTGTCAGAAGGGTGAGTGGCTGAAGCCTCCTAAATGTACAGCTGGCATCTGAAGTGAGGACAGTCTTATGGAGATCTGAGTACTAAATTTGTGGGGTCTATGCTAATTCCAGGTGATTAGTGCCTGAAGTGAATTTCAGTACAAGAGCTGGTGTCAGAATAATTTAATGCTCACTTAAGAAATAATTATAATTTAAGAAAATCATGGATTTTCCAAGAACACAGAAGAAAAATCAGTATAAGTTTTAAGGGCTATTATGACCCTACATTGCTTGAAGATTGAATGCTCACTGATGCTTCCTAGTCAGGGGGCTGGCCCACAACAAACCAACCCATGGGGATCAGTATGAGACCAATATAAGACCACCACTCTTACCTGTTCATAGAGGTCAATGAGGGTTTTGTCTGGCAATTTCAGAGACTGTATAGCCTGTAAAACAGTATCCCAATGGCCACTATTAATGTCAGCCACAAAACTCTCAATACTGTCCACGGTATTGAGAGACACAGTAGTCTCCTCCTGTAAGGTGGCTAATGCCCGATGCAAACTGTTCTCCTTCAGGTACTGCATGATAAGGCGAATCACACTGAAAAAAAGAAAGGTTCAGCTCAAGGAACCTCACTCATCAGACGCCAAAAAGAAACCCACTCAGCTCTTATTCAATCCTCCTCCTTTCACTACCTACTTTCCATTTCTTTTTCATGTAAGTAACACTTTCCAGTAATCAAAGAATCTAAATTACAAGGGTTTCCCCTCCTACAGATACAACTGGGGATCAGAGAAAGAAAATCATTTGCCTAATATCTTACAGTCAGCTAGAAGGGGGAGCTGGTACCAAGGTTACTCTCTTGTTTCCTAATTCTTATGTTTACATTGTTGCACAGTTTAATGAAATATTTTAAACCTGGTCCAGTTGTTGAAACAAAATAAATCTAAATAAGTGAAGAACAATTTGGTCCACTTTTAAAAACAAAATATGACTGGGCAGCGCCTGTGGCTCAAAGAGTAGGGCGCCAGCTACATATAATGGAGGTGGCAGGTTTAAGCCCAGTCCCCGCCAAACAAACAAACAAATAATATATGAACTGATATTTTCTTGTTGTTGTTGTTGTTGTTGCAGTTGTCATTGTTGTTTTAGCTGGCCTGCGCCAGGTTCGAACCTGCCAGCCTGGTATATGTGGCCGATACTCTACCCACTAGAGATTGGCTACTGCCTGAGATTTTCTTAATGGGGAATTATTGAACATAAGTAGAGCTGTACCATATGTAAAACCAAAACAAAGCTATACTTCCTCATTTGTAAAAATACAATCTACCCACTGCCTTTACTATCAAATTTTTAGAACAACTGAAATTAAAAAAACATTGTAGAGTCAGATTCCCAAGGAAAAAAAGATGATTTCCAAATATTGAAAGAATAAGCAATCATTTTCAACATGTGACAGAAAACATACAAGTTTTTAATATTTGTTTATAATTAAATAAATAGTTACTTATAGTTTAACTCCTTGATCTCAGGCTTAATAAGGAGCTGTCTGAAGAATCTGTTCATGCAGTTTGCACAGCTTCAGTACATTATGTCATAATCATTATTTTCCTTCTCTTCCTGTAAAGTATATATGTGGCTCACACTGTATTTCTATTAGACAACATGAGTATAAAGGGTCAGTCTGGACCAGCATTCTTTTCTTCTTTAGGATGCCATGCCTTTCTCTCACTCCTTTTCTCTCTCTTCCCCACCATTTTCCTCTCTCTCACTCCTTGCTCTCTTCTCTCTCGTCTCTTCCCCCTACTCTCTTGCATCTTTCTAATATAAAATAAACTTATACTTGTATATTCTAAAAAAAGGGGGGGTCAGTCTGTCCCTGTTTGTAAGAAACTTCAGATTGGAATTTAGTAAATTCCTTTTTCCAGAGAAGAAATAATAATCATAGAACACGAACCAACATTATTATGTTTACTAAATAATAAGTACTATTCTAAGCACTTGAGGTATTTTGATTTATTTACTCCTCAAAACAACCCTATGGTTAAGTATTAGTTATCCCCAATTCACAGATGAGAATTTGACTAAGAAACATTACTAATAGGTAGAAAAATGAGGATTCAAATTGGCAGTGTGGGGTAGTGCCTGTGGCTCAGTGAGTAGGGTGCTGGGTATATGGGTATACCCAGGGTGGCGAGTTCAAACCCAGCCCTGGCCAAACTGCAACAACAACAACAAAAAAAAAAATTTCAAATTGGCAGTGTGGCTCTTGAGCATACATCACTAAAGGAAAACCAAACACACTCTTCTTAATAAAAGCTTCTGTGAAAGGGAACTAATGACAAATCTCTTGTGGCCCCTTTATACCCCACTATTTTACTACAGTACTATTCTTTCGCATGCTTCCATTGACTTCCATTCTGCACTACCAAAACGAGACACCCTTCCCCTCAAAGACCTTATATTTAACACAGCAAAAATCAAATTTGCTCCTTCTTAAAACAATGTAATATATAAAGAGCTGAAAGCTTTGGAGATAGGATAAGATCTGAATCAGAGTTCTGTCACTTACTCAGGCAAGTCAGTTAACATCTCTGTGCCTGTATCCTCATCTGTTAAGAAAAATATCTACACTGAAGGGTTAGAAAAGAATTATATGGCTTATAGCATGCTTAGCATAGAAAGTACTTAGTAAATATAGCTACTATTGATAAAAACATGCAACACTGTTGGTACAGCTTGGGTGTTGAAGGGTGAGAAAATGATTGTTGCAACTATCACTTAGGCCTGGAAGCATGTAATCCTTTCCAACTTCCACTCTGTCTTAAGTTATCTTAATCTCCAACACTCCATACTGTCCTTTGCTTTCTTTTTCTGCAAAACATTTACTACCATCTGTTATGCATCACATTTTAAATATTGTTTTTGTCTATTGTTTGCATTCTCCAGTCACAAGGTACATTCTATAAGAGCAGGGATTTTTGTCTATTTTTTATTCACTATTTGTATATCCAGCATCTAGAAAGTACACAGTAGTCTTCAACACTTACTGAATGAGTAAATCTCCCTTCCTCCTCTGCTAGGTGTATTTAGTTTTAAGTGTTGGCAACAACAGATGTAAGACGGAATCCCGGGAACATACACTGGGAACCTCTTCAGTTACTTATTACTTCTCGCCCCGCCTCCCTCACAAACTATTATTCTTTCCAATCCAGTACCTAGATTGTCTCTCCTTTATAGCTTGCAGTCAAACCAAAATTCAGCACCAGATTGTGTCTGATAAAACAGCTAATCATTCATTCATTCATTCCAAAAACAACTGAGTCTCTATGGTATGGACACTGGACTATGTTATGTATAAGAAAAAGGAGTCCCTTAGGCGCCTACAGAGGCTGGGGGCGGGGAGGAATAGCGATCATATTGAGTGTTAAACGCCAAGCAAAGCAAACCAAAGGAACCGTGTAAGCATAGAAGACAGGCATCACACTGTTTAAGTGGGGAGGGGAAAGAAGCAAGGCTTAGAGACCAACCACCTTGTGTACAGAATCAGACTTGAGCCCAGAGTGGATCAGCAATCGCCAGAAGTCAACAAAGGGTAGAACTGATGTCTGCAAGGTGTGTGCCCAGAGCCCCTCCAAGGCTTCACGTCCGACTACTGCTACTTTCTTGTGGACCGCCCTTCAGAGGTAGCAAGACCCAAGAAGCTTCTTTGGGGAGCAAAGAAAAGGCCTTCCATTCCTCGGGCTCTCAGACACCCTCCACCTAAGTACCCTCCAGCCTTCATCCTTAACCTTCCGGCCCCCGCCACACTGGAAACATGCACCAAATAAACTACTCACTCCGAAGACTCGATTTCGATCGACATAGCGATAGCTCCTCCGGCGCCGGCCGCGCTCCACAATCAGGACCAGTCGCACGACGAACTAACGACACTTCCGGCGGCAGCCTGACGTCACTTCCGCTCGGGTCGGCGTCCGACGTCCTCCCCAGAGGGGGTGTGTCCGGAAAGAAGGGGCGTGGAGGGCGTAGAGGCGGGGCCTCCCGGGGCGGGCTTGGGCTGGAGTCTAGGGCCCCGCCCCGGTGAAATAACTGAGTTTAAAAAAAGAACAAAACAGATTTTGAAGGCAAAGTACAGCTTAACCAACCTAACTGTGAAATACTTGAGACCCAGTTAAGATTTGAATACCTATTGTTTGCAAAGAACTAAATTATAGCATTTCCTGGTAAGCATTTAATTGAAAACGGTTTTACTGCAGTGGTTTGGTTACAGGAAAAGCAATGAAATCAAATGCAAATGTGTAAAAGGAGATTTGGGACTCCTTACTAGACTTTATATCACACATTATTAAATTCGTAGTGACAAATGGAATATAGAGATGTCAGCGAATTTCGTAAACAAACGCTACTTCTAAAATACTGCTATTCGGCGGCGCCCATAGCTCAGTGGTTAGGGCGCGGCCGCATGCACAGAGGCTGGCAGGTTCGAACCAGGCTTGGGCCAACGAAAACAACAATGACAACTGCAACAACCACAACAACAAATAGCCCAGCGTTGGGGCGGGCACTTGTAGTCCCAGCTACTCGGGAGGCGGAGGCAAGAGAATCGCTTATGCCCAAGAGTTTGAGGTTGCTGTGGGTTGTGACGCCATGGCACTCTACCGAGGGCAACATAGTGAAACTCTTGAAAAAAAAAAATTAAATTAAAAAAATACTTCCATTCTGTATAAATATTTGCAGCACACGATAAGAAATAGATACTGTGAAATACATATTGAAATGATGTATTTTGAGATTACCTGTTGGCTTCCAGTCTTTTCTGATACTATCCCTAAAGTTCGCCATACACCTTCCCTGTAGTATTTGTTGTTTGGGGGGTTTTCGAGCAAGTCTCACTGTTACCCAGGCTCGAGTACCTGGTGTCACCCTAGCTCCCAGCCACCTCAAACTCCTGGGTTCAAATAATCCTCCTGCTTCAGCTTCCTGCCCCAATGCCTAGCTAATTTTTTCTATTTTTAGTAGAGATGGGTCTCGTTTTTTGCTCAAGCTGGTCTCCCAACTCCTGAGCTCAAGCAGTCTTCCCACCTGAGCCTACCAGAGTCTTAGGATTACAGGCGTGAGCCACCAGGCCCAGCCATGTGACTTTTTTTCTGCAGTTGTTGGCCGGGTCTGGGTTTGAACCCGCCACCTCTGGTATGTGGGGCTGGCGCCCTTCTTTGAGCCACAGGCGCTGCCTGCCATGTGACTTTTAAAAAATATTTCTTTTTTTCAAATCATCCTCTATTTTCCATCAACTCTTGAAGGGTATTGTATTCAAGGTCTCAAACATTTTAGAGTCTGAATGCTTTTTTCAATGTGTGGTAAAATATCAAAATAGATTATAGGATTTCTAATATATTCCCTCATTATCCCATCCCATGACACAACATAGACAATTATTATAGAACCTTCCTTGAAAAGAGGGCCAAGCTCATTTGCAACAGTAGAATATGCCCTCATTTTCTCTACCTAATACTTGTTATTCTTTCTTCAACTAAGGTTACTTCTCTATTGTACTTATCTTTGTAAATATTTAACACCAGGTTTTATTCTAGTGTACACCATTCCTCCACTTTCATTTTGAATTAAATGGCTTCTCTCCTTATGACTCCTTTACATCCAATCTTTTTCGTTATATATGTGTAAGCATCTCATCGCTTTGGGACCACACCTATGCTTCATTATGTCTTAATAGTAATGGCCAAGGATTTCAATATTGAAATACTCATTACTGTATTTCATAACAAATTAATTTTTTATTTTTCCTATATATTAGGTATGGTATTGATTTTTTTCATTATCCATGTAAGTAGGTTATATTTTCTATGAATTTCAGGATACTAAAGAGACTGTAACAAAGTATTTGGAGGGGGCTCGGCGCCTGTGGCTCAACGGGCGAAGGCGCCAGCCACGTACCTGAGCGCCTGAGCTGGTGGTCTCGAATCCAGCCCGGGCCCACCAAACAACAATGCCGGCTGCAACCAAAAAATGACCAGGCATTGTAGCGAACGCCTGTAGTCCCAGCTATTTGGGAGGCAGAGACAAGAGACTCGCTTGAGCCCAGGAATTGGAGGTTGCTGTGAGCTGTGGATGCCAGAGCACTCTATCCAGGGTGACAGCTTGAGGCTCTGTCTCAAAAAAAAAAAAAAAAGTATTTGGAGGGCCTTAAGGGTAATAAAACTGAGGATATATTTGAGAGGTCCCTACCAGAAATGTTTTCAAAATAATTAACTCCAATCTGTTAATATTTTTCTCACTCTCTTATTTTAACTGTAGAAAGATCTTTTTATTTTTATTTTATTTTATTTTTGCAGTTTTTGGCCGGGGCGGGTTTGAACCCACCACCTCTGGTATATGGGATCAGCGCCCTACTCCCTGAGCCACAGGTGCCACCCTAGAAAGATCATTTTAGAAGATAAAACTTCCTGGAATAAAGAAACATTTAATGTAAATTTAGCAATTATTTTGATTTCTCTTCCATTTCTTTTCATTCAGTCTATTATATGATTATAGTTTATGAAAGCATAGGTCCACAGTTTCTTTTTTTTTTTTTAGTCTTTGAAAGATATAGAAGACATTTTTTAATTCAGCAAAGTACCTTAATACATAAAGTAAGACTACAAAGCAGTATGACAGGTTTTCCTCTGACATTTGTAAACTGGATTAGAAGGCAATCCCCAGAATTCCAGAACTGCTGTGGAAATATTATCATTTTTATTTATAGTCAGGGTAAACTATATTTGACAAGGTTGCCATCTTGCATGGTATGAG
>CAUYON010129874.1:0-22773 GCA_963573935.1 Arctocebus calabarensis | reverse complement strand
GCTAACAAACATATGAAAAAATGCTCATCATCCCTAATTATTAGAGAAATGCAAATCAAAACCACCCTGAGATACAATCTAACTCCAGTGAGAATGGCCCACATCACAAAATCTCAAAACTGCAGATGCTGGCGTGGATGTGGAGAGAAGCAAACACTTTTACACTGCTGGTCGGACTGCAAACTGATACAACCTTTTTGGAAGGAAGTGTGGAGAACTCTCAAAGAACTCAAGCTAGACCTCCCATTTGATCCTGCAATCCCATTACTGGCCGTCTACCCAGAAAGAAAAAAATCCTTTTGTCATAAGGATACTTGCACTAGACTGTTTATTGCAGCTCAATTTACAATCGCCAAAATATGGAAACCACCTAAATGCCCACCAACCCAGGAATGGATTAACAAGCTGTGGTATATGTACACTATGGAATACTATTCAGCCATTAAAAAAATGGAGACTTTACAGCTTTTGTATTAACCTGGATGGAAGCGGAGCATGTTATTCTTAGTAGAGCATCACAAGAATGGAGAAGCATGAATCCCAAGTACTCAATTTTGATATGAAGACAATTAATGACAATTAATGACATGGTGGAGGTGAGGGAAGGGGAGAGCAGAGAGAAAAAGAGGGAGGGGTGGGGCAAGGAAGAGCAGAGAGAGGGAAGGAGGGGGGTGTGCCACACCTTTTGGGAGCAAAACACATTGTAAGAGGGACTTTACCCAACAAATGCAACCAGTGTAACATGGTTTCTTGTACCCTCAATGAATCCCCAACAATAAATAAATAAATATATATATAATATAAAATTTTCCATTGTAACCAGTCCAGTGTATGTGTATACAGGGTGCTCTGTATATTCACAATGTTGTACACCAATCACCACTATCCATTTCCAGACCTTTGTATTTTGTACCCTGGACTCTCCCATCTCCTCACACCTGGTATTATACTTTCTATCTCTATAGATTTGTCCATTAACTCACTTAAATAGAACTATACAATATTCAAAAAATATTCATTTTAATTATTATGGGTATATAGTAACTATATATCTATAGCGTACATATGATGTTTTGATAAAGCAATGCAATATGTAGTAATCAAATCAAGATAATTGGGGTGTCTGTTATCCCAAGCATTTATCATTTGTTTGTGTTAGGAACATTAAAATTCTACTCATTTTGTTATTTTAAAATATACCACTGCTTATTTACAGTTGACTCCAGTCACTTTGTTAACTGGTGAAGTCATTCATTCTAACTATGTAATTATATTTTTGTATCTCTTAACCATGCTCAATTTATCCTGCCCTCCTTGGTTACCCTTCTCAGCCTGTGGTAACCTGTATTCTAATCTCTGTCTCAATGAGATCAATTATTTTAATATTTAGTTTTCACTTGTGAGTAAAAATAAGCAAGACTTGTCTTTCTGTGCTTGGCTCATTTCACTAAACATAATATGCTCCAGTTCTATCCATGTTGTTGCAAAAGATAGAAGTTCCTTTGTTTTTATGGCTGAATAATATTGCATTGTGTATATGCAATTTTTTTTATCCATTCATCCACTAATGGACACTTTGGTTGACTCCAAATCTTGGCTATTGTGAATAGTACTACAATAAACATGGGGATGTTGATAGCTTTTTGATATACTAATGTCCTTACTTTTAGATCTATACTAAACAATGGGACCCCTACGTCATATAGAAGTCTATATTTAGTTTTCTGAAGAATACCCAGACTATTCGCCATAGTGGTTGTATTAATTTACATTCCAACAAACAATATATGAGGGTTCTCCTATCTCTGCATCTTCCCAAGTTTTTAACTGTTGATCTTTTTGATAAAAGCCATTTTTAACTGGGGTGAGATTATAGCTCATTATGCGTTTGATTTTCATTTCTCTGATAACTAATGATATTGGGCATCTTTTCACATCTACCGTCCAGTTGTGTATCCTCTTTTGAAAAATGTTAGTTCAGACATATTGCCTATTTTTAATTGAATTATTTGGTTTTTGTTTCTATTGAGGCGTTTTTAGTTCCTTATATATTTTAATTAGTAATGCCTTGCCAGATGGATAGTTTGCAATGATTTTTCCCTATTTTGGGGATTGTCTCATTCCTTTGTTTATTGTTTTCTGTGCAGAAGCTTTTTAGCCTGATGTGATCCCATTTGTTTAATTTTGATCTCTTACGTGTGCTTTGGGGTTATTACTAAGAAATAATTGCCCCAATCACTGTCCTGGAGTTTTCTCCCAATATTGCCTTTCAATAGTTTCATAATTTCAGGTCTTAAATTTAACTCTAGTACATTGTCATACCATTTTGGTATAAAGTGAGACATACGGTCTAGTTTTATTCTTCTGCATATGGATATCCAGTTTTCCCTGCACCATTTATTGAAGAGATTGTCTTTTCCTCTGTATATGTTCTTCAGAAATTTGTCAAAAATATGTTTAGTATAGATATGTGGATTTATTTCTGAGCTCTGTATTCTGTCCCATTGGTCGATGCATCTATTTTTATGCCATAAACATATTGTTTTGCTTATTACAGCTCTGTAGGATAAATCATCAGGAAATATGATTCCTCCAGTGTTGTTCTTTTTTGTGTTGGATGGATTTTTATATTCTTGGTCTTTTCTATGTAAGTTTAAGGATTATGTTTTCCATTTTTAGGAAGAATGTCATTTGTATTTTGATGGGGATTACATTAAATCTTTAGATTGTTTGGGGGGTAGTAAAAACGTTTTAACAATATTAGTTCTTTAATCCATGAGTATAGAATATCTTTCCATGTTTTTCTATGTGTGTGTCTTCTTCAATTTCTTTCATCAGTGTTTCAGTTTTCATTATAGATATCTTTCACTTCTTTGGATAAGTTTATTCCTAGATATTTTATTTTAATTGTACCTATTTTAAATGGGATTATTTTCTTTGTTTCCTTTCCTGACCTTTTGCTGTTGGCATATAGAAATGCTACTGGTTTTTGTATGTTGGTTTTATAAGCCTGCAATACTATTGACTTTATCAGTTTTAATAATTTTTTGTGGAATTTTTAGGTTTCTTTTTATATAAGATCATATTATCTGCAAACAAAGATAATTTGATGTCTTCCTTTACAATTTGATGCCTTCTGTTTATTTTTCTTTATTTGATTTCTATAGTTAGAACTTTCAGTATCATATTGAATAACAGAGTGGTGAAAGTAGGTATCCTTGTTTTGCTCCAGATTTTAGAGAAAAGCTGTGAATATGTAATATATGGCTTTTATCATGTTGAAGATGTTCCTTTTATACTCTTTTTTTGTGAAGTTATTATCATGAGAGATATTGAATTATATCAACTGCTTTTTCAGCATCAGTGAAAATGATTATGTGGTTTTTCTCCTTCATTCTTTTCATATGGTTGATTTGCATATATTGAACCATCCTCACATTCCTGGGATGAATCCTACTTGATCATGTTTAATACTCTTTTCAATGTATTGTCGAATTGGGTTTATTGTTGAGGATATTTGCCTTTATGTTCATCAGAGATTTTGGTCTATAGTTTTTGTGTATGTGCTCCATGAAGTACACAGCAGTATACAAGTGGATTAGACCGTTTTCTCAGGAAAGACAAAGTATCACTGATGAAGAGAGGTCAGGGCAGCCAGTAAAGAGCAGAGCTCATGAAAACATTACAAAAATTCATCAAATTGCATAACAAAATTGTCAGCTGACTAAGAGATCCATAGCGGACCAAGTAAATATAAAAGGTTAGGAAAATCTTAAGTGAAAATCTTGGCATGAGAAAGGTATGCACAAAAATGATCTTAAAGTAGCTCACTGATGAATAAAAGCAAACAGTTGAGGTTTCAGAAACTTTTGCCTTCTGGAGAGGCAAGACCATGTTCATGGTCATGTCATCACTGGCAATGAATCATGCATGCTCCAATAGGACCCTGAAACAATGTATTAAAGTGTATAATAAAAGTCAGCCAATTCTCATGACTAAAAAATTTTTGTCTGTCCATATCAAGAATCCAAACAATGCGGCTGACCTTTTCTTGACATCAGAGATATTGTTCATTATGAATTTGTACCAACTGGACAAACAGTTAATCAAGTTTACTATTTGGAAGTGCTGAGAAACAACAGGAAAAAGACAAAAATGACCTAAACTTTTCACCTATGACTCCTGACTCTTCTGTTACCACTCCAGCTCACATCACACTGTCTGTGAAAATGTTTTATCCAGTAAACGAATAACTGTATTAGAATACCCTCCGTACTCACCTGATCTGGTAAGAAATTTTTCTTTACCTGAAATAAAGGAAATATTGAAAGGAAGACATTTTGATGACATTCAGGACGTCAGGGGTTATACAATCACAGATCTGATGGCCATTCCAAGAAAAGAGCTCCAAAATTGCTTGAAAGGTAGACTGGGCACTGTCAGTGGTGCAGGACTTTCTAAAGAGAGTACTTTGAAGGTGATTATAGGGATATTTAACAATGAAGTGTGTAGCACTTTTTCCTAGATGAGTTCTTAAACTTAATTTTCAAAACTTGTATTTGAGTTTTGGATTTCTTTCTGGTTAAATCTTGATAGTTTGTATGTGTCTAATCCATTTCTTCTGTGTTTTCCACTTTATTGGCATAGAGTTGTTTATGGTAATGTGTAATTATCCTTGGAATTTCTGCAGAAGCAGTTGTAATGTGTCCTTTTGCATCTATGATTTTTTCTGTGCTTTTTCTCCCTCTCTCTCTCTTTCTCCCTCCCTTCTTCCCTCTCTCTCTTGGTTTTTATTCTGGCAAAAATTAGGTCAACTTCATTTATCTTTTCAAAAAATCAATTTTTCTTTTCACTGACTTTTTTTGTTGTTTCAATATCATCTAAATGCTTCATTAGGTTGTTTTTTTGAAGCTTTTCTTCTCCTTTGATGTATTTACGTACTACTAAAACCTTCCCTGTTAGTATTGATTTTTCTGTATTCCATAGGTTTGGATATGTTGTATTTTCATTTTCATTTGTTTTCAGAAATTTTAAAATTTCCTCCTTAATCTCTTCATCAAGCCACTAGTCATTCAGGAGCCTATTATTTAATTTCCAAGTGTTTGTATCATATTCAATGTTCCTCTTACTACTGATTTCTAATTTTATTGCATTGTGGTCAGACAGCATAATATATTTTGTATGTTTTTGGAATATTTTAAGATTTGTTTTGTGGCCTAACATATAGTTTTTCCTTGAAAAATCATTCATGAGTTGCATTCTGTAGCTGTTGAATGAAATGTTCTGTAAATGTCTATTAAGATAATTTGGTCAGTACTACAGAAATGCTAAATGTTTCTTTGTTGATTTTCTTTCTGGATGATCTTTCCAATACTGAAAGTGGGGGCATTTAAGTATCCCACTCTTATGGTGTTGAAGACTATCTCTCTCTTTAACTACAATAATATATATTTTTAATGTATCTGGGTGCTTCAGTGTTCAGTGCATATATATTTAGAATTTCTGTATTATCTTAATGAATTGGCCCCTTTTTATTATAAAATGACTCTTTTTGTCTCTGAATCTCTTTGGTTTGATGGAAATATAGCTACACTAGTTCTATTATGGTTTACATTTGCATATGGTCTTTTATCCCTTTATTTTTGGTCCCTATGTGCCTTTATATATGAAATGGATTTCTTACAGATAACATATAGTTGAGTCTAGTTTTTTATTCATTTAGTCACTCTGTGTAGAGAGTTGATTAGGGAGTTTAGTCCATTATACATTCAAGGTTATTATTGATAGGTAATGACTTACAACTTTCAAGTTGTTATTTGATTTCTGATCATCTCATAAAGGAGCTTGGAACTTTAACTCCAACCTCCAACCCGCCCCTGCTTTTTGAGTTTTTGTTGTTTCCCTTTATTCCTTTTATACTATCTTTCCCTTAAAAATGTGTTGTAGTTATTATTTTTGATAAGTTTTTCTTTCTCTTTGTACTCAGGATATAAGTGGTATTTTTACATTACACTGCAATTACAGCAATAGATTATTCTGTATTTGTCTACTTAATGTTATCAATGAGTTTCATGTCTTCAGATGATTTCTTATGATTTCATTAATATCACCTTTTTTCATGTAGAATAATTCCTCTTAGCACTTATTGTAGAGTAGGTCTAGTGTTAATGAAAATCCTCAGCTTTTGTTTGTCTGGGAAAGGCCTTTTTATAATTCATGTTTAAAAGATATTTTTGCAGGATATATAATTTCAGATAACGTTTTCTTTCTTCAACACTTTGCATATGTCATTTCACTGTCTTCCAGCCTTTAAGATTTTCATGAGAAGTCTGTTGCCTGATGTGTTGCAGCATACCCTATTAGATTTTTTTTTCTTGCTTTTCTTATGACTTTATCTGTAACCTGTGAGAATCTGATTACTAATGCTTTCTGGTAGACTTTTTTTTTTTTTTAATTAAATCTGCTTGATGTTTCATGACCTTATTGTACTTGGAAGTTGATACCTCTTTCTAGGTTAGGACATTCTCTATTATTATTTCTTTGAATAAATTTTCCACTCCAATCTCTTTCCCCTTCTACCTTATCTTTAAAGCCAATACTCTTAGATTTTTCCCTTTTGAGTCTACTTTCTAGATCTTTCAGGCATGCTTCATTCTTTTTTCATTTATTTTCTCTTTTTACTTCTGTGTCTTTTCAAATAGCCTGTCTTCAAGTTCACTAATTCATCTTCAGCTCATTCACTTATACTATTGAGAGGCTCTGAGGTATTTTGTAGTTTGTGAATTGAATTTGTCAGCTCCAGATTTCTGCTTGCTTTTTATTGTAGTATTTTAATCTCTTTGTTAAATTTCTCTAGTACATTACTGAACTCCTTCTCTTTAATTTCACTGAGATTATTTTGAATAGTTATTTTGAATGTTTGTGTGAAAAATTACATGTCTTCATCACTGTGGGTCTGGTTCTAATTTTTGTCATTTGGGGAGGTCATGTTCTCTTGAATATTCTTAATGCTTGCAGATCTTTGTCAATGTCTAAGCATTGGGAGTTAGGTGTTTATTCTAATTTTCACAGTGGGCTAATTTGAAGCCACCCTTCTTTTGAAGGTTTTCACTTCAAAGGAAATTGCGTGTTGTGTTCTAAATATTTGGTCACTATAGCTATATCAGAAGTGTCCTAAGCCAATAATGATATGACTCTTGCAGACTCCTAGTGGTATTGCCTTGGTGAAATTGGGTGAGATGTTGGAGAGTTCCCTAGATTTCCAGGCAAAACCTCTCACCTTGTTCTTCGCTCTCCTTTCTGGGCTATTGGAGTTGGAAGAGGAGCACTGTAAGCATTCTATCATAGCCACCACATCTGGGACTGTGCCTATTAATGCCTGAAGCCAATCCAATCTTTCTTTCGTTTTTTCTTTCTTTTTTACTATATGCTTCTATTTATTTAAAATTCTATAAAATGAAATTAATCTATATAAACAGAAAGCAGATCACAGGTACTGTGATTGCTTTACTAATTTTTGCTTCTTTCAGAGGTGCTTTGTTTGTTACATAGTTATTGAATTTGGTATTTCTGCAGAGAAATGATCATTGGAAGGTTCTATTTTGCCATATTTTTTAAATACACTTCCCTAGAAGGATGATTTTCAGTAAAATAGAATTCAGTAGGCCTTTAAATAGTGTGTTAGGTAGAATATTAAAATGAACCCCCAGGATTTCTCAAACTAGTCCTAAAGTATGTTAATATCAACCCTGCCCCCTGTTGTTACTCTGTGAGTTTTATTTTTTTATTGCCTGACAAAAATCATTTTGCAGCTGTAATTAAGGTTGCTAATCAGTTGACCTTAAGACAGGTAAATTATCAGAGTGGGCCAAGCTTAACTATAGGAGCTCTTTAAAAGCATAGAATTTTTTCCAACTCATAGCCCAAGAGGAAGGCAGATAGATTAAAGTGTAAAAACAACTGTACGTGATGGTTGCAATGTTGTAAAAGAGTCTGTGAAAAGTTCCATGGCAGAGTACTGTGAGCAGCCTCTAGGTGCTAAAAGTTAGTTGACAGTGAGGAAAAGAGGACTTTATTCCTACAGTTAGGGAGAACCAAATTCTACCAACAACCTAAATGTGTTTGGAAGTGAATTTTTCACTGGATCCTAACTTGTAAAGTCAGCCATCTCACACTTTGAGTGTGAGGTCTCAAGCCTAGAACTGAGTTTAGCCAAGTTACTCTTCTGACACACACAAATACATAGCCGTATGCTCAAGGAACATAGGGACAAATAAATAGCTGTTGTTTTAAGCCACTAAGCTTGTCTTAATTTGTTATGCAGCAATAGAAAGCCAGTGCAGTTACTAAAAAAGAATACGGAAGTTGAACTGATTTTGGAAAAGCAGCATTTTTTATACAACAAAAGTTAGATGGATCACTTATTTTGGCAAATGTGTATATGTAGGGCTGATGAAAAGGACCAGTGTAATGAACTATAGATGTATAATTAGACAGCAATGGAAATCACCATTCTATTGAAAAAAATTTCCACAAAATCAAGAGTTATTCAACATCTGAGAAGACCTTGACCTTTTGACTATGAGCTGCTGAACCATTTTTCATGAGATTTGTTCCCTCATTGAAGTTTCTTTTTTCTAAATCTTTCAAATGTGGAATACCATGCTCTAGCCTAAATCATAATTATGGCTAGTTGTGAATCTAAATTTTGAGCAAGCTTTTATATGAAATACTTCTTTTCTCTGAAACATCTCTTTCACATGAAGTATCTTTTATTTAAAACAAAAGTACTATTTAAAGTTACACAATTGACCGTTTTTAGAGCTAAGCCTAAAATAGCTGCTGGACTAGATAAATAAATAAATTACTTAAATTATATTTGCAATTTTAATTAATGCCTGGAGTAAATGTGATAAACAAAAAGGCAGATTAGGTGCTATACTCAAAATGCCATACTTTTGAATGGAATAAAAAGTATCCAATATACTCAGCCCTACTATGAAACTAATTTATAGCTTTCACATGAAAGCTATAACCCAATTACAGCACAAGAATATAAGGAAAGGGGCAAGGGAGGGAAAGGGAGGGGGGAGGGCGAATGGAGGGAGGGTAATTGGTGGGACCACAGATACGGTGCATCTTAGAAGGGTACAGGTGAAACTTACTAAATATAGAATATAAATGTCTGAACACAATAACTAAGAAAATGCCATGAAAGCTATGTTAACTAGTTTGATGAAAATATTTCAAATTGTATATAAAACCAGCACATTGTACCCCATGATTACATTAATGTACACAGCTATGATTTAATTAAAAAAAAATTCCATACGTTTGATGGACTTTACCTTACAAATGCAATCAATTGGTTCTTTGTATCCTCAGAGGTTCTGGTTCTTTGTATCCTCAATGAATCCCCAACAATTAAAAAAAATTCCATACTTTTCTATATTTGAGACAAATGTGAGACAGCTCACAATATCTATGGTTAATACATTAATGTATAATCTTTGTTATCAAATACCTTTTATCAGTGGACTTTTTTCATTGGTACATATTCAAAATGGAATTATGCTCTATATACTCATTGTTTTATAACTTGTTTTTTACAATAAGACATACCTAGCTTCTCTTGCTATTGATAAATATTAATATTACAGCATTACTTTCATATTTGTATTGTGTTCTGTGAGTTTGTGTTCTGTTGAATATATCTCCTACTCTTCACTGAACTGATCTCCTATTATTAGGTATTAATCTTTTTTTCCTATTTTCTTGTGATTCTGGACAATTCTATGCTATTTGTCTTTTTAGCCAAATTTTTTCATGTATGTTTATTGCAGTAGAACCTCTGTAATTTGACCACCCTAGGTACTACAACAAATTGGTCAACATAAAGAACTAGGCCTACTGCACTGTTAGGTACATGTTGTGCATGTCCTCTCTATGAAAATTAGGCTGATTTAAAAATTAAAAGAAAGAAAGAAAAAAGGAACAAAAAGAAAACTTGTCAGTTCAAGGATTAAGGAGGTAGCCAATGTACTAATGTGGTCAACTTTGGAGATTCTACTATGCTTGTTTTAGATGAATTCCTAGGAATGGACTTACCTTTTCAAAATGCTAACATTTAGTTTAAAGCTTTCACTAGGTGAGTTTAAATTTTCTGCTGGCAAGGCTGTATATGTTTACAATTATGATAGTCTTGGGTACATAAATACTTGACACATAAATTTCTATTCTTCATATTTTTGTTTACTGTATCAGGAAATAGTTCATTAATTCTTATGTTGCTTAGGTTTATTCCCCATTTATATCCCTTATTCTTGACAACTTATGGGTCCTTAAAAATATTGTTAAGTGATGGCAATAATAATACAAATACAAGTATAAAAAATACATTGCATTAACTATAGGAAATCATCTGCACAGAAGTTTTAATGAAGGTTATTTTGGATGTGGAATATGGTTATAAAGAGAAGAATGAAGGGTAATGGAAGTAATGTGATATTTAAAATTTCTTCTTAAACCATTTCTATTGCTTGCATTTTTTTCATAATTTAAATTAAAAACTTATCCTTGAGGGAAATATTATGGCTATGGAAAAGAAAGGAAAGAAAATAACATTTCATTGCATGGAAAACATGATACCAGAAGTCGACATGTATAATTTCATTTTAATTTCCACTAACCATTTGAAATGGGTGTTATTCTTCTCTATTTTGAAGAAGAGAAAGCTGTGACTTTGCAAGGTAAAATGATTTCTCCTAAGCCAAATAGCTATGCAGCAAGGAAACTGGAAGTGAACTCAGTTTGGCCTGATCTAGACTAATTTGCTCTGGATCTGGGAATTTGATACAGAAACCTATGCTTATTCCTCTGTGCTAAACTATTAGGAGTGCAGTGAGCTGAATTCTGAGATCTAGATTTCTGCATAAAGAAAAGGGATCTGTTGGCTCCTTTGCAGGATTTCAGTTCTTAAGTTAATGAGTTCCAGTGTCTTGGAGAACCAACTTCCCATAAGCTCACACAATGGGAGTCAGTGGTTTCTGATTCTGTATACCAAGTACTGTTTCTTGTCAGTTCTCTTGGAATCAGCCTTGTGGTTTCATTTCATAGTGACAAGGACAAATTCCAAAATCTGATATCCAGTGAGTGAATGGGAAAGAAAAAAAAAAGTATGGTAGTGAATTCTGATATATAGTGGCTGCTGCCTTTCAAGTATTCAAGTGGGTCCTCCAACCACATTTATATAAACTTGTACAGTGGCTTACCCATATGGCTGGCAAGTTGGTGTTGGTGGCTGGTAGGATACCTTATTTCCTCTCAAGAGCCTTTTTATATCACCTCTTATATGTCCTGATGACATGGCACCTGGTTTCCCTGAAATCAAACAGGTCAGTCAAGCAGAATAGAAGCTTTCATGTCTTCTATGAGCAAACCTCTGAAATCTTTTACAATATCTTATTGGTTACACTTGTCATCCGGATATAATGTGGGAGGGTACCAGAGACAGGGATCATTGAGGACCATAGTAGGCATCACTATTGCTGTATTACAAATGACAGAATAGCATCAAGTTGCCATAATCACAGACAATTTTAGTGCAGTGTTTTCATGACTTGGACAATTTACCTCCAAAGATGATTATTTTCCCATTAGAAGTTTTATTTTACCTTCCAAATGACTTAAAGAATATATGGGTTGACTATAATTGGTCTTATTTTGTAGGTGATAAACTGAGAACCCAACTGGTTAAATGGTTTGCCCAAGATTATCCAAGTTATGACACACTGTTGTCATGGGTGACAATACATATATATATAAGGTATATATATACATATATACCTTAAGTAGTTTAAACATACCTTTATGGACTATTAAAAATAAGATCCGTTTACTAGGAAAGTTAAAATTCCCTATGAGTTATTTAGGTTCATACTGTAGCTGGGGTCCTCACCTTAGTTAATCATAGTTTTTACACAAATAGCTCAAGAGGATCTTTCAAGCTTAATTATAATCTTACGTCTCTTTATAACAGTATCAGAAATCATTATTATTATATACTTCATATGTCTATAAAACTGACAGATTTTATTTGATTTTTATTTTTTAATTTTTTATTAAATCATAACTTTGTACATTGATGCACTTATGGGGTTCAGGGTACTGCTTCAATATACAATGTGAAATGCTTACATTGAACTAAGCCTCACATCCATCACAATTATACTCATTTTTTAATAGATTTTTGAAATTTGGGGGGACCTCACCTAATGTACATGATGCAATGGCACATTTCAAAACTGACAGATTTTAATCTCAACCTTGAGGTATGCTTTATAAACTTCAATGTGGTAGTACACTGTAACAATTTTTGGATATGATGGGATTGCAAGAAAAAATGTCATAGCCTTTACTGAGAGGCTGTAGAATCTTCCTTGTATTATTTGGACCACTGAATTGTTAATCACATTTTTAAGAATATGGAAACATGTTTGAATCACAAATATACCATTTCCTAAACTGTTTATATTCTTTCTTTCTTTCTTTTTTTTTTTTTTTTTTTGCAGTTTTTGCAGTTTTTGGCTGGGGCTGGGTTTGAACCCACCACCTCCGGTATATAGGGCCAGGTCCCTACTCCTTTGAGCTACAGGTGCCGCCCCTGTTTATATTCTTTAACTATAATGGAGTGTTAAAGCCCATCTGTTAGTAATAGTACTATAGGACAGGCATGGTGGCTCATGGCTGTAGTCGTAGCACTCTGGGAGGTTGAGGTGGAAGGATTCCATGAGCTCAGTAGTTTGAGACCAGTCTGAGAAAGAGTGAGAAACTGTCTCCATTAAAAATTCAAAAATCACTAAGAACTGCCTTAGCTATGCGGGGTTTTTTCTGGTTCCATATAAAAGCAGAATCATTTTTTTCCAAGTCTTGAAAGTACAATGTTGGTACTTTAATGGGTATGGCATTAAAAAGGTAGATTGCAATCTTTTTCTTTTTATTAGCAGCTATCTTGTGCTCCATCCAAGAGCAGTCGGACAAATTTTCTTTGCTCAGGTCACTTAGTCACAGCTCCTTTCTCAAAGGATGCATCACTTTCTCCTTGCTAACTCCATAGATTCAACCTGTTTTGTTGTCTTCTTCCTAGCCACCACTCCCAAGTTATCCATTAGGATAGCTCTTCAAAGGAGTTGAGCTGAGCCTCACCATATACTCTCATCTTGCTTCCCTTGAGGACTAGCACTCAGGACTGAAAAGTGTAAGACCATGAAACAACACATAAGCCAGGCAGAGAACTTAAGAGCTCAGATGCTGAAGCCAGACACACCTGGGTTTGAATAGGGTTCTTCCTATTGTAAAATTCAATAGGAAGTCAATTGACAAGTCAATTTTCCCAATTGCAAAGCAAGCACAACAATGGAACTTATGTCTCAATAAAGCACATTCAAAGTTGTTGGCACATAGTAAGGGCCCCAAATTAATAAATCTTAGTTATTAGTATTACCACCATCAATATCATTGTAGTCACTGCTATTGTCATCATCACCATAATTATCTTCTTTAGTCACTTTTTGTGAGGTAGCAGACAAGAAATAAAAATCTCAGATTTGGAAATTTGTAGAAATTCTACAATCTTATGAAATTGTCACAAATCTTATGAATTGTCACATTTTCGTTAAGAATACTATGTTTTTAATCTCCTTACTTAAATGTCATTTTTCTTCCTGGAAACTTTTATATACTAAGAAAGGATATAAACTAACTAGAAGAAAGCAGGAAGGAGAAGGAAAAGGCCTATGCCCACCCCTACCTCTAACACTTGGCGCAGTGCTGCCTTCAGGTGAAGGCCTGAGAGGGGAGGAGCAGGACACAGCAGCCACCCATCTTCCCTCAGTCCCTCACTTCCCCTTTGTTCTGGGTCAAATGTATAGCACTCAGCACTTTGGTTTCCTTCTGCCTTGGAATTCACCACACTATGTCCACAGTATGTTGGAAAGCTGTGGATCATTTTCTTTACTGCCTTCCTGTTTAGTCTATAGGTGTCTCTGCAATTGGGAGTGGACTTTGTCCACCTAGCTTGATGTTCTTTGACCCAAGCACAGTGTTGGCCCCCAGAAGGAAGAAGCTCAGTCCCTGGCTCTTGTCTGTTTCCTTGCAATGATGAAAGAAAACAACAATGAGGAGGGGTGGGAAGGGGACTGCAGTGGGCGTAGTGCAGTGCTGATAAAGATGGTATTGGCAATAACTTTTGCCTTGCTACTGCCTCTTTCTGTCTTACTTTCATTTCCCCTTTTGTCAGTAAAGAATCACACTGGGACAGAAACATAGACTCAATTGACTCCCCCCCCCACACACACACACACACTCATTCCACAGGACTCCAAAAGAGAATGAATACCAGGTATCGGGGGGCTCACAGCAGAGCAAGTGACAGGCACAAGACCAGGATGTGGAGGTCAGGGTTCCTAGTCCACAGGTCCATATTCCAACATAGCCTCTGTGTTCAAGAACCTATAGATTCCCTTGGGTGTTTATGATTTGGGGGAATCCCAGACAGGTGACTCACCACAGAGAACTACCCTGTTTCCACAGGAAGGATCACCTGCACACCTCCATCATGCCCTTCTTAATGAAAATTGCTCTTGAAATACACTGACCACATCCCTTCTTTGTCATTTTCACCTTGCTTGGGTCTTTCCCTTCCTCCTTACCCACCTCCACTTTTAGCAAAACCAGTTCATTCTGGACATCAGCCAATTTTTTTTGGACTATTGAGAGGGCAGCTTCCAAAATTGGCAAGTCTATATGCATTTTTAGAGAGGCCCTATAGAGGTCAGCGTTTCTAAGCAAAGGAGTGATCGTAAATCCTGGGGTCAGGAAGGCAGATATGAATGATGACATTTCTAGGTCATGTATGTGTGTGGGGAGGAGGGGACATTGTACTACCAGATATGGTGCAAATACTCAGCAGTCTGTCCCCTTGATGGTCCTCATAATTTGTAAGTAAAATATGGATAGTTTGACCCAAAGACTATGAAATGTTCCACACTAGTACCAAAGTCTTGATCACGTTATCTGTTCCTTGCTCAGAAGTAGAGGTAATAGTAACAGAAGGAATTGTTGTAAGAGCCACCATTGGTTTATTGACTGCTTTCTCTGTGCAGGTGAGATCTATTTATTATATCATGTATATCATGTGATGTATATATAAATCTCAGCAACTCCTAAGTAGGAGTTATTATGAATAAACGTAAACTTAGCGAAACCACATAACATCATATGACTTAGAAGTGGCTCTGAATTTAGGCCCATCTTACTCCAAAGCCCACGCCTTATATTTCCCTATGTGATAGATCTGTGCGACAGAAATAATGGTGGGCATGGATTACTGACAAGAACATAGACAAAGAGAATGCCCAGCAAGGAGTCACTGATGGGAGGTCTACAGTCCCTTTTTTATTTGTCTATATTCTTTAGGTCCCAGGAAGTGTGGACAAAATAGTTAATATTTAATAATTAAGTGGGCCAATGGCTACCAATCCAAGCAACTTGCTCCATTTTCTTACACCTGTTGTGGCTTACAAGTTTATGACATTTGTCAGTGACTAGAGGCATTTCGTTATTTAAGCCGAGCCCAGAACTTAGAGTGTAGTGCTGGTCCACTGCTTTCTAGAACATGATGGGGTCCAGAGGGGCCCTTAGAAAACTAAGACGGAATTGCCCTGTGCTGTCCTGTTTGTGTGCACAGCAGTTCATCGTCCACACAGCCTTTCCTAGCCCAGCCATCCTCTCACTTTGACATCTTTGGATCATCACGACCTTGCTCTGGAGACAGCCTGGCTGAGCTTACTACTCTCACTGCCCTTCCTTGGACTATGTTGGCAGTTACCACGAAAAAATTTGGCCATGCTATTGACAATATTGAGCAATAAATTAACCCTGGTCTCCCGTAAGCTTGGTGCTTCCAAAGCCATAGACTTGCCATAGACCAAGTCCCCACATCCTTCCTTCTCTCTTTGTTGAGATGCTTTCCCACTCATTTTTGTGAGATGAATTTCTCTTTTATGCAAGTCCAGCCACTCCTGACTGTCTGAAATATTCAAGTTGAGTCCAGGGCTCCCAGCTGAACTTTCTTTCTATGGAGACGGTGCCATGTAACATTGCATTTATTTAGTCTCTCCTCACAAACTACCTGAGGACAGGGATTCTTACTTACCTCTTGGCTTCTAAACCTTGCATGCACATAGAAGACAATTAGTAAATGATTGTGAAATAAATAATGTGATCCTCCGTCTTGTTGACACTGTCACTGAATAGCTCACAACCCTTTAACATAGTAGGCCCAAGGAGTGTGAAAAGTAAGTTGTGTGGCTCAGCTCTTCCTTCTAACAAATAATTCTTTCCAGAAAGAAAGAGTAGGGGGATAAAACCACAAAGTGGTGAAGCATCTCTGTGTACACATCCAGGATTCCAAAGCTGTGAAGTGAGAGGTAGAAGGAGCAGCATGGTCTTGGATGGGGATGCATGGAAATCATAAAACTATGTGTGTATTTACACTCATTTGAGTTTACACTGTATTCAGCAGGAAAAGAGGGAGAGCCAATGAAGTTTGAAACAAGGAGACAATAATTATTCTTTTACTTGTTCTTCATTGCAAAGTATCATATGGGTCTCAGGGTTTACTAGTCTGAGTCTCAGTTGTCAAAATTCAAGATAGGAATGGTTCTAGAAAGTTCAAGAGATGGCAGTGAATCTGTATTACTCCAGTGTATAAACAACATAGCTTTATTTTTTTCCACAAACAATATTTTTTTACCAATAATAACACTTACAGTCATCATTACCATTGGACATATAACCTGTACCAATTAATATTCTAGATATTTCACATATATCAACTCACTTAATGTTTCTGTTGACCTTCTGAAACTGTTTATGGATAAGGCTCAATCATGTGGTACTAATCACATCTGCACATCACTTTAAACATTCTGGGTCTCTTTGCTCAGTGTCCTGACAATTTGCCTTGTTCTCTGGAAGACTGATTGCACCATAGCAAACTTTCCTGGAGAAAGAGTGGGGGGCTTTTCCGTGTGTGGTATGAGAAAGACATTCCAGGTTATGGCTGCCATTATTTAACCATTAAAATAATGAGAGAAATTGGAGCTGCCATGGATAACTCATTAATAACATCTCCCTCTCCCAGCCAATAAGCACCATCCAGGGCACACAATACAAAGTCCCTC
Source organism: Arctocebus calabarensis (assembly GCA_963573935.1). NCBI lineage: Eukaryota > Metazoa > Chordata > Mammalia > Primates > Lorisidae > Arctocebus > Arctocebus calabarensis. Next base: position 5,530 of record CAUYON010129874.1, on the reverse strand, counting down.
TCTTAGGCCCCTTGTGGGAAGGACAGAACTAGCCTGGAATAAAAATTACCACACACTGACAAACATAATTTGTTTTCATTTCTACAAAGGAACATGAAAACCCTTTTCTAGTTTTTGATGTTCTTTTATGGTGGACGCAATGTAGGCATCTGCTCTCCTACAGAATTTTCAAAAGTAATTTCTCTTGAAAACCAAATGGGGGCAAGTTTCCTGATTCCATCCATTTATTTGTCAAAGTAGAGTTTTTCTCATATAATATATCTGAAATCTTTCTTTCTCTAGAGGGATATTATTGGACTCTTGAATCCTAAAAAAATGTTTGAAATCCCAGACCTACCTGATACTGGTCTCACACAAATAACTTCAAATGTAAAATGAGAAGGAATCAGTGATTATCTTATTTACAATAACCCATTTAAAGCAATACACCAAATGTCCAAAAATTATTAATATGTTGCTTTCCTCTGGCACAGATACCTGTCTTTTTTTTTTAATCAGATGAGGGTGATAATCTCTCATCAGTTTATCTTTCTCTCTAGAAGTCAGTATTTAAGTTATATCCAAAAATTACTTAGAACACTTGATAAGTCCAACAAGCCATTAAGATGGGCATTAACAACCTGGGTGAACTTAAGGAGAAAGAGGTTAGAATTAGAAACATACCCAGTACCACACCACAGTATTAATACTTAAAATAACTGGGTTGTTTATCCTTCAGACAAGGACATTTGTGTTATCTTTTTCAAAAATCTAAAGGATATTTTTGTAAAAAAAAAAATGAAAATATACACATATATATATGTTCTTTTTAATGAAGATAGGTAGTGGAATTCACAATCACTATTGCAAAATACAAGGCAGTAGATTTTTGGAACAACTAGAAAAACAACTTTATAGTAGTAAAATATTTGGTTGATTCAGGAAATAGTGAGATAGGGTGCAGGTGTTCACCTGTAGACAGGTTGGCCACATGGTGGAGATGTTGTAGAAGTTATTCAGGTATCACCAAGGTGGGGTTAGCTCAACAACCTTGACAGTCCTCTTGAACTCTCAGACTTTGTAAGCCTATAGATTCAAGGTTATTTGTATTTAGTTTTGTTGGCTAAGGACTGGTGCAAGGCAGGTTGGAGCTTTCAGAAAAATTCATAAGAAATGGTAGTTGATTTCAAACAACAAAATCACCAAATGTTACAGCTGCAATCATATTTAAGAGAACACTTTAGCTCAGCACCTCTCTGCTTAGTGGCTAGGGTGCCAGTCACATACACCAGAGCTGGTGGGTTCGAACCCAGCCTGGGCCTGCCAAACAACAATAACAACTACAACAAAAAGTAGCTGAGCATTGTGGTGGGTGCCTGTAGTCCCAGCTACTTGGGAAACTGAGGCAAGAGAATAGCTTAAGCCCAAGAGTTTGAAGTTGGTGTGAGCTGTGACACCATAGCACTCGACTGAGGGCAACATAATGAGACTCTATCTCAAAAGAAAAGAAAAAGAAAGAGAGAGAGAGAGAAGACACTTCACTTGATCCTCATGATGAAAAGAATGTGCTGGGGGCAAGAGAATTTAAATGACCTTCTCAACATCACTCAACAAATTGTCACCAAGATAGAGCTCGAAATTTCAAATGAGAGATAAGATATATATGTATACACCCAAGGAACACTTCCCAGAGTACCCTTTTAGAGATAGAAAGCTGTAATGCATTGTGTCTTCCCCTGTACTTAGTAAATATAAAGTACACTGGCACTTTTATTTCTTAACTAGCCAAATGATCCATGTTTAGTGTAAGGAAGCCCGAAATACAGAGTACTTAACTATGCAGTCCTATTCCTAAATTTTAGAGATAAATTGGTCTGAAACAGTATATTAGCAAGATCTTAGAAAGGTTGCAGTAAGATAAATCTTACCTCAAACTACTGCTTTGGGACACATTTGATAGGAAATTTGAATCTCCGAAGGGAATTGAGGAAATCTATTTCAGGTAAAAGTTGTGTTTTCTGGGCAAAAAGCAAAGGAAATCTACATGATACTTCTCACTGTCACAATGTGGACCAGGCGGCCAGTTATAGAAGGTGGTTTCAGATTGTGGGTAGGAGCATGGAAAGTCCCTACCCTCAATATTTTTATGGATTTGTCAAATAGTACAAAGGAATAAAAAAAAATTATAACAAAATAATTGATAGCAACAAATTTAAAGACTAGACAAAACTCAGCAAATTATGCAGATAGAGGCATAAAAATCTGGGTTAGAAGGAAATGACCAGTCTGGCTTGAAACTCCTAAGTCAAATGAGTTGTTCACTATACACCAAGCTCCAGACTTCTGGTGCCATGCACGGTAATTCATGCAGCAGAGGTACTCAACTGATTAACAATTTGCACAAATGGAACCCTGACTTACGGAAACGGCCAGGGCTTATATCCCAGGAATCATGATGAAGGCAAGGGTCAGCCTTAGGTGAAATCCAGACATCTTTCATTGAATTTCTGCATTATAATTACATTACATGTTTTCATATCCATCTTTAAAGTGAAATGCAAATATCTCAAAGTCAAGATCTTTTGAAATATCTCTTTCTTTGTTAAAAGCCAGAACTTGCTAGAGAATAGATGGAAAATAAATTTTAGTTAAAATGAAGTTAAGTTGTATTTCTCTAATATTCCCTAGTGATAAGGAACTGTAAATTAATCCCAAGTCTTCTCTTCCAAATATACCTGGGAACTAGGGGTATGTGTATGTAAATCTAACATGGAGGCACAAACATAACTTTGGGAAGTTGTTTTTAGCCTCAGTAAAATAAGTGTCTTAAATTCTCCAAGATTCGATTTCTTCAACTATAAAATGAAGGTAATTATCCTCCTAATTCCAGATTGCTAGAACTATGGTGAGGATAAAAAGAGATTTTTATATACATAAAGTGCAAAGAACAATGTTTGCCACATACAAGTGTTTAATAAATGATGTGGGGTAGTCATTATCAATAAATTATTTATTTTTGTTTCTTTATTAAGACCTGAGTTAAGAAATTACTTTTGCTCACTTTAAGAGACAAAATCTGAACCAATTGGACCCTCTTGGAATCCAGGCAGGATTCTGGTTCTCAAAGAGGATAAATCTGTAGACCAGCAATTTAATATATACTCCTGTTTGGACTGGCTTTCCTATAAACATTATGAAATATAATTATGTTGTTTAATTGAATATAACACCAGTTAACTAAGTGGGTACTTCTTGCAACATGTAATATTTTCTGTCATTTCCTATTTTTTTACTTTAAAAAGCCAGTGCAGCCCCTGGCTTTTATAATGCTCCAACTTCAGAGCAGGTTTTTCCCCTGTCTCTGTGTTTTGCTGAACTCTTATCTTTATCTCTTCCAAAAGAGAATGAGACATGAGACTACATTGATCAAGGGCCTGTCCATCTCTGTTGACTATAAAGATATTTTGGGTTTGTTTTGTTGTATTCATTTTTTAAAACTGAACACAATAAATTTTATATAAATAAGATAATCTATAGAATAATGGCTACCAGTTCTATCTGGATTGTAATAAAATGTATTAAGTAATCTTTCTGCATGGCTGAGTGAGATTCCATAGCATACATACACCACGTTTTGTTACTCCACTCATGAATTGATGGGCATTTGGGTTGATTCCATATCTTCTCAAATGTGAATTGTGATGCTATCAACATTCGAGTGCAGGTGCCTTTTGGATGAAATCTTTTTTCCCTTTGGATAAATACCTAATAGTGGGATTGCTGAATTGAATGGTAGGTCTATTTTTAGTTCTGAAAAACACATACCACAAGAACTCACTACTAAATTGGACCTAACCAATGAGCATACATATGCATAAAAGGAAGTAAAACTCAATGGAAAGCAAAGGGAAGGGAAAGCGGAGAAGGGGAAGGGTGAAAACTCACCTAATGAACACTTATAATCCTGACTCGAGCATTACAAAAGTTATCCACGCAACCAAAAACATGTGTACCTTTGTAATACTTTGAAATTAAAAGAAGAGGGAAGAAAAAAGAGGGACTGGAACAAATATCTGTTTTTAAAAAAAGACACTCTACAGAGAAGAAAATAACTAATCATGAGAAAACAATGTAAAATTCTCTAGACAAAAAGCATTGTAGACTGCAAATTACCAAGTGTCCTCTCCCTGGGTCTCCAGGGAGCCTTATCTACTAAACAAAGAGGTTGAACTATGAGGCTATAGAGGAGGTCCTGGGAACATTGATACCTTTCTCCTATGTGGACTTCCTCTTTCCTCCCTACTATTTCCACATAATTGGGGCTTGAAAGTTTAAGTATTGGTGGAAAAGAAAAAGATACTAAATAATGAAAGATCAACAGAAAAGCACAACTTGAATATAGAATCTTATTTTTTTACTGCAGATGCTTTCATTGCACTAAATTTAAAAACACTACAAATTAGTTTATATTTTATATTTTATGCTTACTCAGTAACCAATGATAGAAAATTCCTCAAGATATTAATAGAACAAAATTATTCAATTGACCTAGAAATCTCATACTTTCTGGAAAATTAAGTAGTATTGGAAATCTTAAGTTCAAATTAGACTTTTATTTTTTTGTTTTTTATTTTTTAGATCCTGCCTCCTGCCCTCCATCCTTCTGCCATATGTCCACCCCACTCACCCCTCCTGCTTCCTTTACTCCTGATCAGGACTACAATAGTGTTTTATTATTTTTAGGAACATGTACTTTTTTATATATTGATTTCATAATAGTATGGAGAACATTGGATATTTATCTTTCCATTCTTGTGATACTTTACTGAGAAAATGTATTTCAATTCCATTTAGGTAAATGTAAAAGATGTAAAGTCTCCATCTTTTAATGGCTGCATAATATTCCATGGTATATGTATACCACAGTTAATTGATCAATTCATGGGTTAATTGCACTTCGGTTGCTTCCAAAAATTGGCAGTTATGAATTGAGCTGCAATAAACATTCTAGTGCAAAATTCTTTGTGGTAAAATGATTTATGTTCTTATGGGTAGATACCTAATAAAGGGATTGCAGAGTCAAAAGGAAAGTTTACATTTAGATCATAATTGTTTACATTAGTGCAATCATGGGGCACAATGTGCTGACTTCATATACAATCTGAAATATTTTGGTCGAACTGCTAAACATAGCCTTCATGGCATTTTCTTAATCACTACATGAAGACATTGATATTCTACATTTAATAAGTTTCCCCAGTACCCTTCTAAGATGCACCGTATGTGTGTTCCCACCAAACATTCTCCCTCCACCCATCCTCCACCCTTCCCTCCCCTCCCTTTCCCTTTTCCCTGTATTCTTTTTTTTTTTAAATTGAATCATAGCTGTGTACATTAGTTCAATCATGGGGTACAGTGTGCGGGCTTCACATGAAATCTGAGATATTTTTATCAACCTGATTGACATAACATTCATGAGATTTTCTCATTTACTATGTGAAAACATTTTTGATCCGTATTTAGAAGTTTTCTCCTGACCCTTCAAATATGT
>CAUYON010129870.1:0-12036 GCA_963573935.1 Arctocebus calabarensis | reverse complement strand
GTAAAATCTCTAGTAACCTCAATCAGAAATTATAAAGGGGAAATAACAACTGATGCCACAGAAATACAAGAGATTATCTCTGAATACTACCAGAAACTTTATGCCCAGAAATTTGACAATGTGAAGGAAATGGATCAATATTTGAAATCACACTCTCTCCCTAGACTTAGCCCAGATGAAATAGATCTCCTAAATAGACCAATTTCAAGCACTGAGATCAAAGAAACAATAAAAAATCTCCCAACAAAAAAATGCCCTGGTCTGGATGGCTTCACACTAGAATTTTATCAAACTTTCAAGAGCTTATTCTTATACTACAGAAATTATTTCAAAAAATTGAGGAGGAAGGAATCTTCCCCAATACGTTCTATATACCAAAACCAGGTAAAGACCCAACTAAAAAGAATTTCAGACCAATTTCACTAATGAATATTGATGCAAAAATTCTCAACAAAATCTTGGCCAATAGATTACAGCTTATCATCAAAAATGTTATACATCATGATCAAGTAGGTTTCATCCCAAGGATGCAGGGTTGGTTTGATATTCAAAAGTCCATAAACGTTATCCACCAGATCAACAGAAGCAACACCAAGGACTATACGATCCTATCAATATTTTGGGATTTTCCTTTTAATTTAATCTAATCAGAAAATTTATTTAATACTATTGTAGTAAGAAAGCAAAGCTTGTATTTTTCGATCCTTTAGAATTTATTAAGATTTGTTTCATGGCCAACCATATTATATATATACATGTGAAAATAGGGTGTATCCTACTGCTGAGGGGTGTGGTATTTTTGAGTATAAACTAGGTATAGGTTGTTGATGGCATTTTCAAATATTCTAAAGCCTTAACATCTTTTCTTTCATTGTCCTATGGATTACTAAGAGGGGCGTGTTAAAACGTCCCATATGGTTATGCAATTATCTATTCTTCTCTTCAGTTATTTAGTATTTGCTTCATAAATTCAATCTTCATTAAGCACATTATAGTCTGTGTTGGGTACATATCTTTCACCATTTCATCATTATAAAATGTCTATCTCTGGACATGCTATTTATTTATTTATTATTATTATTTTTTTCTTAAAGACAGAGTCTCACTTTATCCCCCTTGGTAGAGTGCTGTGGCAGCTCACAGCAACCTCCAACTCCTGGGCTTAGGTGATTCTCTTGCCTCAGCCTCCTGAGTAGCTGGGACTACAGACGTCTGTCACAATGCCCAGCTATCTGGACATGCTTTTTAAATCTGAGGTCCATCTTCTCTGATAATATATCCATTTTCACTTTCTTTTTTTTTTTTTTTTTTTTTTAGACAGAGCCTCAAGCTGTCACACTGGATAGAGTACTGTAGCATCACAGCTCACAGCAACCTCCAATTCCTGGGCTCAAGCGAGTCTCTTGCCTCCACTTCCCAAGTAGCTGGGACTACAGGCGCCCACCACAATGCCCAGCCATTTTTTGGTTGCAGCCGTCATTGTTGTTTGGTGGGCCAGGCTGGATTCGAGCCTGCCAGCTCAGGTGTACACGGCTGCTGCCTTAGCCCATTGAGCCACAGGCGCCGAGCCCATTTTCACTTTCATACACTTACGGTCTTTATGGTACATGCACACGTAGATCTGCCCTATTCACATTCAACCCGCATCTCTATGTCTAAAGTGTGTGTTGTTTTCTGCAGTTTGACAGTTTGAAAATGATACATCTGTGAAGCCACATGCGTGTGTGTCGCTGTGTTTTGAGCTTGTTTGGGGGAGGATTGCATTTGCCCTTGTTGGTGTTTTCTAGCTTCCTAAATCTGTGGTCAATGTCCATCATCAGTTTCACAAAAGTATTTGTCATTGTTGCTTTAAACATTTCTCCTGCTCTGTTTTCTCTTCTCCTTAGGACATTCTGGTTATGTACACACAACACCTTCAGGTGGTGTTTTATAATTTCAGAAAGTCCTGTTCAATTATTTTTTTCTATTAGCCTTTCCCATGGGAGTGTTTCTATCATTCAAGTGTAGTGACTCTTTGCTTCCTCATACCCAGTTCTTTGATGAGTGCATCCAAGATATACTTTAATTCTGTTACTGTATTTTTCATTTCTAGTATTTCCTTTTGATCTTTTCTGGAGTTTCCTTCTCCCCGTTTGCCCTATCCATCTGTTGCTGTCTGTTATATGTATATTTACGACACTAGAGTCCTTTACATGTTAATCATAGTTATTTTAAATTCCCAGTTGGATAATTCCAACATCTGCTTCTTATCTGAGTATTGTTCAAATGATAGTCTCCTTGTTTCCAAGTGTGTTTGTACTTGGCCTTGTGGCATGACTTGTAAACTTCATTGAAAACCAGGTATACTGTGTGAGGTAATGGGACTGAGCTGAATGGGCCCCCAGTGTTAATCTATGTTAATTTGACTAAGAGTTAGGCTGTGTTTAGTCGGCAAAAGGGACTTCTAATTCCCTCAGTGTTGTTGTCCTTTTCCTGCGTTGTCTCGGGCTTCCCTATGTTCTCCTCCTCGGAATAACTCTGTTTCTTGCATCTTTTTCTGCTATCACGTGCTGTTATTGCACTGGGGGTCCATCGCTGTGGATGTCAACCATGGGTCGGGGGGATATTCTGCAATCTTTCATTAGTCTACTCTTTAGTGGGCCTGCATCTGAAGGGTGCAAACTTCTCAACGTGTTTCTCCAGTCGCATAGCTTTTGTTCTTCTTTCCTTCTATTCCTGTTGATGTTTTCTGATCTATTTCCCTGAAACCCTGAACTCGGTTGACACTATTTCCTCCAACTCCCTCAGGAGTCACAGGAATTCTAGTGGCTGGAGTAGGGAGGAGAAATTCTCTTCAGAGGGTTTAATATTTGCACAGGGCAAGTCGTTTCACCCCCATCCCCGAAGATTAGTTTTTTGTTTTTTGTTTTTTTTTGCAGAGTTTGGCCAGGGCTGGGCTTGAACCCGCCACCTCTGGCATATGGCACCGGCGCCCTACTCCTTTGAGCCACAAGTGCTGCCCAAAAGATTAGACATTTTATGGAAAACACTCTAATGTTTTACACAAGGGCTATTGTTGCCCTGACCTACCAGAGCGACAAAGGAGATCCTTACCATAAGAAGCTGGTGTAAATCCTGGAGAGGAAATCCAAGAAAATGTGCCAGCCTTCCCATTCCAAGAATGTGGCCACTAGGAATTTCTCAGTCTCCAGATGGTCCATAGTTACCTCCTGTAGTTTGTCAAGATTCCCAGTAAATGTTTCTACAAGTTCAGGACTCCACTGGCTTCTGCTGAAGGTGGGCAGATCACAGCTGTATTTCTACAGATGTGCCTGTCTGTCTAGATTGACAGCTGGTGGTTCACCCTGTGGCCTCACTTCTAGGAGTCCAGGAAAAGTCACCAATTTTTGGGTTTTCCTGCTTTTTCTTGTTTTCAGCTTGGGAGTGGCTCTTTACACTCCAGATCTGAAATCTGAGCTCTACTGTGTAGTTCTTGTACGCACCATATAGGTGGGGTTTTCTTTTGTTTTCATCCAGTCTGACTGTTTCTGCCTTGCTTTTAATGTCATAATTGACATGTTTATGGTCAAGTCTATCATCTTGATCCTGTTCACATTTTTTCATCTCTTTGTTTTTCTCTTCCTCCTTTTTCTGATTTCTTTTCCGTGAGCTGAGCATTTCTTGCATTTAATTTCATCTTTTCTGTTGGTTTATGAACTATACTCTCCTGTTTCATATTTTGGTGGTTATTATAAAGTTTATATCATCTGTCTATAACATTAAAATCTACCTTTAAATCATATGTGAATTTGTGGCGAACACATAAACCTTACAATAGTATCACTGTATTTACCCTTCCCTCTCCTTGTTGTTCCTGTTATTATCTCTCTCTGTATGCAAAGCCTCACAATTCATTATTATTTTGTTTCCATGGTCAATAGCCTTTTAAAGTGCATATATCTATGTATGTGTGCTCCCAGCCTTCCACATCTGTGCCTTAGTCTTTGTTAAGGCACTGAATACCTCTTAGGATTTTCCATCAGCTTTTTTTGTCCTGACTCTGTTCTTTATTCAGATGTTGCCTTGTCTTGAAGGAAGTTCCCACATGCCCCAGGGAGGTCCTCTCAGTGTCTTTACCTTAAACCAAGTTTTTGGCCAATATCCGAACATTCCATTTGTCTGAGCAGAGTTGGCAGGTGAATACAACTTGATCTGTAGTCAGGACTCTTCGAGATTCCAATGCATCATGCTAGCCCACATGTGACTATAAAAATTTTCATATAAATTTGAGTGATGTCTTCATTTCTCAATCAATTCTTTGTGCTTCTTTTTCACCAGGGATGAAAGAGGTGATGTTGTATTTTCATACAAAAAGAGCTTGTCCCCGTCTGGATATTTGCCCATTCAGATTTCTTTGCATTCTTAGTTTGTTGAATTTTTTTTTTAATTGTTGAATAGCTTATCTGGCTTATTTCTAGTTTGTTGGCTGTGGTGAAAATATTATGTTTTAAATTCTAACTGGCAGTGGAAGTTCTCTTAGCATTGTTTAATATGTCTTGCCTAGTGCATAGATGCCAGCAGCCAACTGGCAAATAAAAACATTTTTATATCTAGTCTTTTCTTTACACCCATTTATGCCAAAAAAAGAAAAAAGAAAGAAAAAGAGAAACCTCCATTATGGCAATGATGAAGAATCCAGTGCTATAGAAAGATCTTACCAATCTACCTCAGAGTTATTGCTGTGGTAGCATCAGGGGTTCACGAAGGTCATGGAAATTGTTCAGTTTGACTAGTCAAGGATACTACTTTTTACTGGATCAAGCATAGGTCCTAAGACTTCTGGTGTCAATGGATTCAAGGAGAACTAGATGAACACCAGACTGTGAGAAGCAAGGGAAAAGTAAAAGAATTTGTGCCTGCAGGGATGTCAATAGGAATAAAGGCAGAACAGTATTTGTTTAGCAATCTGTTTAGAATTTCTAAATGTCTAGCTCCTTCTGTGGTGCCCACCACCCATGGAGAGGTGGTTGGAAATGACAGCTCCTAAAATAAACACTGTCTGGCTTTGAACACCCATGGCACACCTATGGCTACAACTCATGGGATAATTACCTTTAATCGGGAGCTGCTTTTGTGTCCTTTCCTCAAATACCTCTGCTTCTATAGTCCTCAGAGGCTTTCCCCATCCTCTCCCTCCCTTGGCAAAAGAAAATGAAAAGTTTGTGTGTTATAGTAGGTTTATTTGGGGGAGAGAGTTACTTATATTTTCAAAATATGCATTATTTTTAAAAATTATAGAATTGCATAAAAAAATGCTGACAATTACATGGAGTGTTTCCATGTATTATAAATGAAGTTACACCTGTGCTGTTGTTACTGTCTTTCATTGGTATGGTATAGTTGTTAGAATGAGAAGAGTTTAATTAGTCCACACATTAGTCAGAATTTTTTTTATTAGTTTCTGTCTAATGTATACATCCTGTTCCAGGATCTTCAACCAGGATCATACATTCCATTTTGTCGTCAGTATCACTCTAAGCTTTAAAATTTAAGGCTTCTCTTGTTTGTGACACTTTCTCTTACTTTCTCTTTTTTTCTTGATGACTGACATTTTTGAGAATATTGCTCAGATAGATTTCAGAATGTTCCTCGGTGGAGATTTGTCTGACTTCCTCCCTCCCCCAAGACTAGAGGTAGGGCATAGGTTTGGGAATGAAGATTATAGAAGGAAAGTCCTTCTCATCTCGTCACACCAAGGACACCTAACACCACTTTGCCTTATCCCTGTGGATGTTGACCTTAACCACACGGTAGAGGTATAAAAATAGTATTTGTCAGGTTTTTCCACTCTCAAGGGCTCTTAATATTGCTCACTTTAGATCTTGTGCTTTTTTGAAGCACATGCTCAAGGCGTTACACTTTTCTTTCTGAGATTTGCCACCCCCATTTGTTTATTTATTCAATCACATATTTATATCAGTAAGAAATCATGGATGTTTACTTAAACTTTGGGTTATACCCAATATTATTTTATCTATCTTGTTGCTCAGATTGTACAAATGTCAGTCACTGCAAGTTCTTTCAGTTGGTTCCATTTTTGTTTTTGTTTTTGTTTTTCCTGCACTTTCTTACCTTCTGTTCCTGCAAATCCTCCTGTAGATGTTCCTGCCATATCTTGTTTATTTCTTACTCCAATTCTAGTATTAGCCATTTTCCCAAGGAGCCCTGGTACTTTTTTATTACATTTTTGGAGATAGAATCTCACTCAGTCGTCCTGGGTAGAGTGCCCTGGCATCATCGTAGCTCATGGCAACCACTGACTTCTGGGCGTAAGCTATCCTCTTGTCTCAGCCTCCCAATTAGCTGGAACTATGCTTGACTAATTTTTCTATTTTTCTTTTTTTAGTAGAGACAGAGTTTTACTCTTGCTCAGGCTAGTCTCAAATTCCTGAGTTCAAGAGATCCATGCACATCAGCCTCTCAGAAGGCTAGGATTACAGGTGTGAGCCACCATGCCTGGCTGCCCTGGTTCTTTGTAGTGGAGAATGATATTAGAAATTAATACTGGGTGTTAAGTGGCTATTTATTCCATCTGGGGTATGTCATTGCTTTTAGGCATTCTCAGCTGACAAAGGAAATATACATGTATATACTAACTTATGTATAAACGCACTTATTTACTCATTTCCTTTTGTTAGTATTTGTGTCTTTATGAACATAAACATGGGTATGCATGGATACCTCCAAGTCTAATGCATTACCACATGGATCACCCCATTGCCTATCTGTGAACACCTGCTCCAACAGTGAAAACCCTGGGTTCACCATCCTTTAACTTAATTGTCCAACTTGGGTACATGCATATAGCAGTATTAGAAATTTCTAACTTGCAACTGTGCTATATTCCATGCCAGGCCACAGAACACATCCAAACAAATTTCAAAGCATCAAAACATACACTCTTTTGTCTACAACAATATGAAAATAGTGATCCATAGAGTAAGATATCAAGTCAATCCCAAAATATTTGGAAATCAATCCACTTTGAATAACTTGTCAGTTAAAGAAGAAATCACACAGGAAAGGAGAAAATATTTCTCATAAAATAATAATTAAAGATAACAATCAAAAGAAAAAGAAAGAAAGATAAAAATTCTTTTCTTTCTCTCTCTCTCTTTTTTTTTTTTTTTGTTGTTGTTGCTTGGCATCATTCTTTCAATGCTTAGACAGGTAGATTGTTTACAACTCCACCTTAGCTTTTATTTCCTGTTTGTCCTGAGAATATAGATCAGCTGCAGGTGAAAATTTATGTTCTCAGGTGTTTTTCTGAGTCTGCAATCTTCCCTGGATATGTGCTTCTGGGCGGTCTTCCAGATAACTCTCCCCTTTTGGATGTCACAATTTCCCAAAGAAAGTCCTTCCCCAGGTTTTTCTCTAAGGGTTTTGACATGTCTTTGTTTGTGTCAGCTATAATCTTTTGTCCCACATAGCATCAAGTTGTTTCTTTGCCTTACAGATGTTTTTCAGGAATGATAGGCGAGTCTGTTATGAGTAATTTCTAAGTTAGGAGAAACAAAGTGCCTTGTATCAGGTTCCCAGGAAGGTCAAAACATACAAGGATAATTCTTTTAAGGTCAAATTCTGCTCTCTTTCCTCTAGAACAAGTCACACGTTTGGGTTGTCAACAACTGTCTTCAAACTCACCACTATGGCTGGGTACACTGGCTCCTTCCTGTAATCCTAGCACTCTGGGAAGCCAAGGTGGGTGAATCACTTGAGCTCAGTAGTTCAAGACCAGCCTGAGCAAGAGCTAGACCTCATTTCTAATAAAAACAGAAAAACTAGCCAGCATTATGGTAGGCACCTGTAGTCCCAACTCCTGGGGAAGCTGAGGTAAGAGAATTGCTTGAGCCCAGGAGTTTGAGGTTGCAATGAGCTATGATGCCTCAGCACTCTATCCAGGGCAATGGAGTGAAACTCAAAAACAAACAAACAAAAACCAAGATCACTACTGATTGCAGAAGGGCATGTAGTAAGGGCCGGTAATAATGTTGCAAAGTTTGCTTGCTATTTTAAAGTTGCCTTTTTCTTGTTTCAACATTCACTTGTTTGCTGTAAACCTTTGTCTACTTTTTAGAGTTCTGATAATGTTGATTCTTACAGGTTTGCTGGATTTTTAAATGTTTCTGAGGAGGCACATATTCTACCTCTCTTGCTGTTACCACTATATATATTGGTGAGGTGATTGTTTAAATATTTGTCCACTTTTTAATTGGGTGGTTTGTTTTCTCCTTGTCATGTTTGGGATTTTTTAAATTTATTTGAGATATAAGCCCTTCATTAGATATGTCTCTTACAGACATTTTCTCCCAAGTTTTGTCTTGTCTTTTGATTCCCTTAGCTGATCGTTTTACAGAGAAGAAATGTTTTATTTCATTAATGTCTAACTTACACATTTTTCTTTTGTAAACCATGGTTTTGAGTCTAACAATTCATTACCAAATGTAAGTCACCTGTATTTTCTAAAATCTTTATCACTGCCCAGTTTACAATAAGGTCTACGGTAGTTGTGTGCTCCTTTCTGTAAAGGGTGGAGGATTTGTTTCCAAGTTTTTTACCCTCTAGCCCTGATTTCCCTTTCTTACATATGGATGTCTACTTATTCCAGAATCATTTCTTGAAAAGACTTTACTTTTTCTATTGAACTTTTTTTTTCTTTTATCCAGAAAAGACAACTTTTGTTCATAGTGAAAGGTGCAGGCCCAGTTTCTGTCTTCTACAAGTGGCTTCCAGGTCTCCCAGCACCATTTTTTAAATAGGAGCATGATTTTCTTTGGTTTATCAAATATCATGTGACGATACATGGCTGGATTCATCTCCAGATTCTCAGTCTAGATGCTCTAGTCTGTTCCATAGATTTAGATCTCTATTTTATGCCAGTACCATGCTGTTTGATCACTTGTAGTGTGACCTAAAGTCTGATAATATGTTACTTCCAGATTTACTTTTATTTATTACAATTACTTTGACTATTTGTTACTTTTTATGGACTTTGACTATTTGTTACTTTTTATGGTTCCATATAAATTATTTGTTCAAATTCTTCAAAGTATGATGTTGGTACTTTGACAGAGGTTACATTAAATCTGTAGATGGCTTTGTGTTACGTATGGACATTTTCACAACGTTGATTCTTACCATCCGTGGTCATAGTATGTTCTTCCATTTGTTAGTGTCTTATTTTGGCCTGGCAAAGTATTTTATGAAGAAGACCCCCTCGGCCAATGCAGCAACATCAAAAACAAATAAATGGGAAACAATCAAGCTAAAAAAAGCTTCTGTACAAGCTAAGGGTACAAAAACCAACACAAATAAACAGCCTTAGAATTGGAAAAGATATTTGCACGGTATGAATCTGACAAAGGGCTGACAACCAGAATCTACAGAAAACTCAAATTAGTAAGAAAATAGCAAACAATTCCATTTGCAAGTGGGCAAGAGACATGAAGAGAAACTTCTCTAAAGAAGACTGATGAGGTGAATGGCCAAGAAACATGAACAAATGCTCACCATTCCTAATCATCAGAGAAATGCAAATCAAAACCATTTTGAGATGCATGTCAGCCCAGGGAAAATAGCCCACATCACAAAATCCAGAATTCTGCACATGCTGGTGTGGATGTGGAGAGAAGGGAATTCTCTTGAATTGCTGGTGGGACTGCAAACTAATACAACTTCTGTGGAACAAAGTGTGGCGTTTTCTCAAAGAACTAAAAAAGGACTAGAAGAAAAAAAATCAGTTTACCATTTGCAAAAGAATATTTACTACAGCTCATTTCACAATCATCAAGACATGAGAGCAACACAGGTGCCCGCCAGCTCCTGAATGAATGACAAACTGTGGTGTATGTATACCATGGAATACTATTCAGCCATAGAAAAGATGGAACCTGAGGCCGGGCAGAGCCTGTACCTGCTTGGGAATGGTGCAGAATGATGTTGCAATTACTTGGAAATGCTGCAATCAAAGGATCCTGGGGGCATCCCTGACTCCAGTTTCTAACAAGTATTTATTGAGATTTCAACTAACAAGAATAAGAGAAAAAATTACAAGGAAAAAGTTCAATAAATGTTACACCATGTAGCAGAATGTGAGGGTGTGCAGGAGTGTGGCCTGACTGTTTCCTGTGTTGGTGTATCTAGTACAGGGCAGACCTGGCCCTTTCCTAGCTGATATAGCTACTACGGCTAGGCCTGCTTTGACACCTGCTGTTTGTAGGTCTGACTGGTATCTGCCTTAGCTATGCTAAGCGATTAATTTGTTGTGCTGTTGTGCATGCAATTGTTGTGTTGCAATTGTTGCTGCTAACTCACATGCCCTGTTCTGCTATTCATGTGACTTCAACTTTGTTGCAGTTCACAATCTTTACTTTGTGTTCCAGGTCACCAACTGGTGTTGGTGCAAGTAAACAGCCTTAAAATTGGAAAGGTGACAACTAGAATCTACAGAAAACTCACATTAATAAGAAATTAATTCTGTTCCCTTAGCGTGTCTTGAGATGTCTTTGTTATGAGTTTTCCATACCTATCATTTATGACCAACGATGTTTTGTTTTATGGCAGTCACAGACACAAGCACGCCAATAAGTACAATGTTAAGCATAATAGAAGTACAAGGTTAAGCATTATGGAAACTGCAATGATTATACATTTTTCAGGATCAGTGATTAACGTAGAAAGAAACAGTGAAAATCATCATCTCGCAGAGAGCAACTAGATGTTGTTCTCCCACAGGAACTTTTTGTCTTGTGTCTATGTGGGTGGAGTTGAAGCACGGTCTTCTTAGTAAAGTATCTCAAGAATGGAAAAGCAAGTCTTCAATGTACTCAACACTCATATGAAACCAACGTATAAACAACTACATGTCCACATGAAAGGAAAACACAAGCATGTTTAAGTGAGGGGGAAGAAGGAGATTGGCAAGTTCTCACCTAATGTGCAGAGTGGGGGGGTACAGGACACCCCCCGGGGTGAAGGGCTCAACTACAGTTGAACTCTACCTTGGAAACTAAAACAATGGAACTGAAACATATGCACTCTCATATTAATTTGAAATTTAACATATATATACACACACATATATATATTGCTAGATCTTATCTAAATCTTTTGACTGTCAATTTTACAGTCAATTTTTCAAAGTCTACAAGCAGCTTACTGGGAGTTTGATTAGGATTATATTGAATCTACAGTTCAAGACGTGAGGAACTGATCCCATAACAACAGTCTTTGAAAATACAAAATATCTCTGCATTTATTTAATGTTTAAATTGAGTTCATCAGGACTTTTTTTTTCTCTCTATGCTTATAAACATTTTTATGAATTTGCATGTGTTTTTTATTTTGGAATGCCATTGTATGCCTTTTTTTCTTTGTCTGTTGTTGATTTAATCTTGAACTCACTGCTAGTCTATAGGAAAGCAGTTGAATTTGTTTGTTGACCCTGTATCTTGGGTCAATGCTATAAACACTGCTATTTCCAAAATTTTTGTTTGTTTGTTTTTAGGAGGTTTTTATTCATGGACAATCATGGTATGTGTTAATCAAACCAGTTTGTATTTTTCTTCCTCTCAATATGTATAGGTTTTATTTCTTTGTGTTATTTTGCTGCACTGGCTCCTACTTTGAATTTGCATAGGGATGGGAAGGAGGCCTCTACTTACATTAATCATGATCTTAGGGGAAAACACCCAAATTGGTGCCATTAAGTATGATATTAGTTGTAGGTGGTTTTTTGTAGATATTCTTTATCCAGTTGAGTAAGCTCCCCTCTATTCCTAGTTTTCTGAAAACTTGTGAGGAATGGTTGTTGAATTTTGTGAAATGCTTTTTCGGTTCCAATTGATATTTTTGATATATTTTTTTTTTTTTTTTTGTAGAGACAGAGTCTCACTTTATCGCCCTGGGTAGAGTGCCGTGGCGTCACACTGCTCACAGCAACCTCCAGCTCTTGGGCTTAAGCGATTCTCTTGCCTCAGCCTCCCTAGTAGCTGGGAC